>PVLC010018136.1:0-32546 GCA_004027655.1 Graphiurus murinus
TACCCAGGGTCTTTCCCATGCTAGGTAAGTGCTCTACCACTGAGCCACATCTAAGCCCTTGAACTGCCTATTTTAGCTTTTCCTTAATGTTGGATGTCTGTGCTAACACTTCACAAGCCACAGCTCTGTTGAATAGCATGTGATTCCTGACTTCCTGTGGTTCCGAAGCTTCTGCCTGCTCCCCTCCTTGTTATTCTTTCCTTATTCCTTCTCTTTCTGTTTTTCAGCACTGTGCTGAACACATAGGAGACCAGTAGTAAATATGTGCTGGTTGAGTGAATGGGTGATTTTTTTTTCCATCTTCAATCTTTGTGTTTAATTTCACTTCCTATTGCCTTTCTCTTTTTCACTTTCTTTCCTCTCTTGCTGTTTCCCTCAGTAAAACGAACAGGCTACAGAACTAGAATAGATTTAGACTTGGGTAGTTTCAGTTGATTTAAAAAAAATCAAAATTCTTTGCTAAATGTATTTGCAGAGTTTTCAAGTAAATTGATAAACTTAATGTTTTATAGTTTTTAGAAAAGAAAAACAAAGAGAAGCTTATTTATTTTTTTTTATTTGTGCATTGTAATCATACATCTTTGTTAGGTACATGCTGGTAGAGGCATACATGCACACATCTCTCATTTAACCTTTCCCCAGTTCCACCGCATTCCCTCTCCCCTCCCTCCTTCTCAAGTTTGGTTTAGTGATTGACTTTGTGAATGTACATCATGTGCATTAGGGTGTTTCCCTTTTGCCCCCTCCTGTCACCTTCAGTTAGGACATCTTCTTTGCTCATCAAAGGTTTCTCCTTCCTCATCGAGAGTCCCTCCTATGACCCACTTTCTCCCTAATTTCTGCATATTAGGAAGAGCATCCAATTTTTTACTTTTTGTGATTGACTAATCTCATTTAACATTATGTTTTCCAGTTCTAGCCATTTCCCTGAAAATGGACATGATTTTATTCTTCTTTATGGTTGAGTAAAATTCCACTGTGTATATATCCCATAGTTTTGTAATCCATTCATCTGCTGATGGACATCTTGACAGTTCCCTAATTTGGCAATTGTGAATTCTATGGTTATAAACAGATACACATGCATTAGTCTGGTAGTTTGGTTTCCATTCTTTTGGGTAGATACCCAGGAGTGGTATTTCTGGATCACATGGTAGGCTCATTCCCATTTGTCTGAGGATCCTCTATACTGTTTTCCAAAGTGGTTGCACTAATCTGCAATCCCACCAAAAATGTATTATGGTTCCCACTTCTCACACCCTTGCCAGCATTTGTTGTTGTGTTTTTGATGATTGTCATTCTAATTGGGGTCAGGTGAAATCTCAGGGTAGTTTTGATTTGCATCTCTCTGATTGCTAATGATGTTGATGAACATTTCCTCATACATTTATTGGCCATTTTTATTTCTTCTTTTGTGAAGTGTCTATTTAGATCACTTGCCCATATTTTGATTGGGTTGTTTTCTTAATTGTGAGTTTGTTGAGTTCTCTGTATGTTCTAGATATTAGTCCTCTATCAGAGGAGTAGCTGCAAAATTTTTCTCCCACTCTGTGGGATCTCTGTTGAGGGTCTTGATAATTTCCTTTGCTGCACAGAAGCTCTTTAGTTTGAGGCAATCCCATGTACTCATCTTCCTTTGAATTTCTTCTGCCTTTGGGGTCTTGTTGAGAAAGTTTTTACCTGTGGCTATGTGTTGAAGTGTTGGACCTATGCCTTCTTCAAGAAGCTGCAAGGTCTCTAGCCTGACTTCCAGGTATTCAATCCATCTTGAATTGACTCTTGTGCAGGGTGAGAAAGTGGGGTTTATTTCCATTTTTCTGCATGCATCCATCTTCTAAGGTCTTCTTTGATTTCTTTTTTCAATGTTTTATAGTTTTCCTTGTAGAGGTTTTCTACCTCCTTGGTTAGGTTTATTTCTAAGTATTTTATTTTGGGAGGTGATATCATGAGTGGAATTGTTTTCTGGATTTCTTTTTCAGTGGATTTATGGTTGGCATACAGGAAAGCTTCTGATTTTTAAAGATTGATTTTGTATCCAGACACTTTGCTGAATTTGTTGATCAGTTCTATAATGCTTTTGGTTGAGTTTGTTGGGTCATCTAAGTATAGTATCATGTCTGAAAATAGGGATAGTTTTAGATCTTCTTTTCCTTTGATTTCCTTCTCTTGCCTTATTGCTCTGAGAGTCTCAAGTACTATATTGAACAGAAGTGTTCCTGTTTTTAGTGGGAACTCTTGCAGTTTTTTCTCCATTTAATATGATGTTGGCTATGAGCCTATTGTATACTGCCTATATGATGTTGAGGTATGTTCCTTCTATTCCAATTCTCTGCAGTGCTTTTAGCATGAATGGGTGTTGGATTTTATCAAATGATTTTTCAGCATCTATTGAGGTGATCACATGATTTCTGTCTTTGGTTTTGTTTATGTGATGAATTACATGGATTATTTTTTGTGTGTTGAACCAGCCTTGCATCCTTGGGATGAAGTCAATTTGATCATGGTGTATAATTTTCTTGATATGGTTTTGAATGTGCATTGCTAGTATTTTGTTCATCAGTTTTGCATCTAAGTTCATTATTGATACAGGTCTATAGTTTTCTTTTCTTGAGCTGTCTTTATTTGCCTTTGGTATTAATGTGATGTTGCCTTCATAGAATGTATTTGGGAGAGTCCCATTTCTTGCTATTTTGGGGAATAGATTGAGGAATATTGGGATTAGCTCTTCTATAAAAGTTTTTTAAAATTCACTTGGAAAACCCTCTGGTTCTGGGCTTTTGTTTGATGGTAAACTCTTTATTGCTGCTTCTATTTCTTTGGTTGCTATTGGTTGCTTTAAGTTTTCTATATCTTCTTGACTCAATTTAGGAAAGTTGTATGTGTCTAGATATTTGTCAATTTCTTCTAGATTTTTCATTTTGTTGGAGTATAGTTTTTCAAAGTAGTTTCTGATGATCCTCTGTATTTCCACACTGTCGGTGGTAATATCACCTTTTTCATTTCTTATTTTGGTAATTTGGGTTGATTCTCTCTTTCTTTTGGTTAGGTTGGCTAATAGTTTATCTATCTTGTTTATTTTTTCAAGAAATAAGCTTTTGGTTTTATTGATTTTCTATTTTTTTATTCTCTACTTCATTGATTTCTGCTCTGATTTTAATAATTTTCTGTTTTCTACTGGCTTTGGAGTTAGACTGTTCCTGTTTTTCCAGGACTTAGAGATGTGTTGTTAGGTTGTTTATTTGGTGCTTTTCTGATCTTCTTATGTAGTCACTCAGTGCTACAAATTTTTCTCTTAATACTGCCTTTAAGGTGTCCCAGAGGGCCAGAGGTTTTTTTTTTTTTTTTTTTTTTTTCAGTACTGAGGATTGAACTCAGGGTCATTCTACCTCTGAGCTACACCCCCAGCCCTATTTTTTATTCTTTATTTTTAAACAGGGTCTCACTAAGTTGTGGAGGGCATCACTAAGTAGCTGAGGCTGGCTGCAAACCTGTATCTTCCGGTTTCAGCCTCCTAAGTACTGAGATTACAAACATGCCATACCCAGCTGTCCCAAAGATTTTGATACATTGTATCTCTGTTTGTTTCTAGGAATTTTTAAATTTCTCCCCTTACTTCTTCTATGAGCCATTCCTCCTTCAGGAATGTGCTGTTCAGTCTCCATGTGTTTATGTGCTTACTCTGGGTCTTCTTATAGTTGATTTCTAGTTTCATTCCATTGTGGTCTAAAAAGATACAGGGAATTATGTCACATTTTTTGAATTTGCTGGTGCTTGCTTTGTGGTCCAGGATGTGGTCTATATTGGAGAAGGTTCTGTGGGCATCTGAGAAAAATGTGAATTTGGCTGTAGTTGGGTGAAATATTCTGTATTTGTCTAATAGGTCCATTTGGTTTGTCATGTTCTTTAGGTCTGAGGCATCTTTACTGACCTTTTGTCTAGAAGATTGGTCTAGTATTGTAAGAGGGGTGTTGAAGTCTCCAGAATTATTGTATTGGGATCTATCTGTGACTTTATTTCACAAAGAATTTGTTTTATGAAAGTGGCTGCACCTATATTTGGGGCAGAAATGTTGACTATTGTTTTTTCCTCTTGCTGAATTTTTCCTTTTACCAGCTTTGTCTCTTCTGATAAGCTTAGACTTGAAGTCTAATTTGTCTGATATCATAGTTGCTATTCCTGCTTATCTTCGAGTTCCAATGGCATGGATTGCCTTACTCCTGCCCTTCACCTTTAGTTTGTGGGAATCTTTGCTTGTAAGGTGTGTTTATTGCAAGCAGCATATAGATGAATTCTGAGTTTTAATCCATTATGCCAACTAGTGTCTTTTTATTGGGGAGTTGAGGCCATTTATATTCAGTGTGATTTCTTTTTTTTTACGGTACTGGGGATTGAACTCAGGGGTGTTCTACCTTCGAGCGATACCCCCAGTCCTATTTTTTATTCTTTATTTTGAAACCAGGTCTCACTAAGTTGCGGAGTGCCTCACGAGGTAGGTGAAGCTGGCCGCGAACCCAGATCCTCCATTCTCAGCCTCCTAAATGCTGGGATTACAAGCGTACGCCACCACGCCCAGTGTGATTATTGAGAGATGATTTTTAATTCCTGTTGTAACTTCTGTTTGAGGTAGTGTTTGTTCTTCTTTGCTCAGTTGTTTGCTTGCTGGAAATTGTTGTTTCTCTGGTTCTGATGTTTATTTGTTAGTTCTTCTTGGTAGTTAATCTCTTTGAGTATTTTCTTTAGTGCTAGTTTGGAAGACATAAATTCTTTCAGCTTCTGTCTGTAATGGAAAGTTTTATTTCCCTGCCGATTTTGAGAGGTACTTTTATTAGGTAGGAAAAGCTTGGCTATAAGTTGTTTTCTTTCAGAGTTTGAAATATGTTGCTCTAGGCCCTGCTGATTTCATGACTTGGTTTTGGGAAGTCTGGAGTGATTCTAATTTGTTTGCCTCTAAATGTCACTTGGTATTTTACTTTTTCACCTTGGCCTCTACATTAGTCATTTTGATTGCTATGTGGCATGGTGTACCTTTTCTTTGATATTGTCTAGATGAGGTTCTATATGTCCCTGTACCTGTGTGTTGACTTCTCTTTCTATGTGTGGAAAATTTTCTGGTATTACTTCTTTGAAAAGATGGTTGATTCCATTGGTTTCAACTTCTAATCCCTCTTTTATGCCTATTATTCTTAGCTTAGCTCTTTTAAAATTGGCCCAGATCTCGTCAATGTCCAATTCATGCTGTCAAACTATTTTTTCTAAATTATTTACTATGCATTCATTTTTGGGTTGGTCATCTTCTATGAGTGAGATTCTATTTTCCATGTGGTCTAATCTACTGTTTATAGTTTGTATTGATGCCTTCACTTCAATTATTGCATCTTTTACATCCTTCACTTCCTTCAAGGCTTCTTTTTGATTCCTATTCAGGATGTCAGATTCTTTGTTTATGTGCTCCTTTATTTCTTTCAGGCTCTCTGTGAATTCTTTTCTGAAATCCTATATCATTTCTACTATTAAAGATCTGAATTATTTTTCTGGTAATCTCTGCAGTTCTGTGTTGGTGAGTTCTGTCATTTCAGGGTTGTGGATGCTCATTGTTTCTTTGCTATTTTTCCTTCCCATGATTTCTTGTTTCTTAAGTTTGTATCTTTGCTGCTTTTGCTAGCTTTCTCTCAATCAACAGTTTTCTTATTTCTATTTTTCTCTTTGTGAATAGTGTCTTGTACTGAGTTGTGGTTACTCTGGGGCTCCTGCCCACTGCAATGGTGACATTGATGAGTTTCAGGTGCTAAAGTCCAGGGTCCTGTATGTTGCCTCTCTTATGGGAATTTGGCTCAGAGGCATGAGCAAAACAGTTTGTGCCCTCTGTAGTTTTAAGCCTCAATGTTAGAGATGTTGACCTATTTCTTCTGTCAGCTGAGGTAAGTTTATCCTTGGTATCTGGCAGACTTTTCTGGCAGTTCACCTCTCTGGTCCAAACTCAGCAGTAGAGATTTAAAGGTGTAGCTGGTATATATAAAGGCAGGTTGTGTTGTGTTCAATGGTGAAGATTGAGTGAGGGGGGAGAATCTACAGTGATGGGTGTAAAGTAGATGATGTGATCAAGGATGAGAGTTTGAGTGTAGTAAGGTAATATATGGTAGAGATTAGAGATAGTAAATATGTGGGGGGATTCTTGTAGTCAATGTAGAGTTTTTAGGTGTAGTGATATGAAATGGACTTAATATAAGACATAGAAAAAAGAAAAGAGAAAAAAAGAAAAAAAAAGAGTGTTGAAGAATATAGATAGGAAAGGCGGAGGGGAGGAGCTTGTAAAAGGGATGAGGAAAAGAGCAGAAAAACAAACATAAAATAGCAAAATTACCAACTATCCAACCAACCAAAGGAACAAAAATATAAAACTTACTCCACATTTGGTCACTGGGTTTACAGGAAGTTGTTAGATGCTGTGCAGTGTTAGTTAGTAGTCCCTGTACCACGTGGGTGGGTTAAAGGCATGGCTGGCTGCCAGCGCCGCCCTGGCTTATTTGGGGTCCTTTGGTCTTCCCTGGGCTGCTTTCTGGGTTTTGTTCAGTTAAGGTTCACTTTTTCATTACTTTTTTTCAGTTTTTCGCTGCTTTTTTCTTCTCTCAAGAAGCTGCTTTTACAGCAGTTTTGATTCGAGTCTTACTGTACCTGAGACCCCATCTTGCTGGTCTTTTAGAAGCTTATTTTTAAGTCTTGATGTTATGGTTTGGATCTGAACATCTCGTGGAATCTCAGGTGTTAGGCAGCACAACAGTGTTCAGAAGTGGGGCTTTTAAGAATTGATTGGCTCATGAGTGCTCTGACCTCACCAGTAGATTGGTCTTTTTAATGGACTAATGATTTGAATGGGTGGTAACTATAGGGTGGTAACTATAGGAAAGCGGGGTGTGAGTGGAGGAAATAGGTCACAGGCAGCATGGTCTGGGGGGCTATGTGTGTCCCTGGTCCCATCTTTCCTCTCTGCTTCCTGGCTGCCATGAGTGGAGCAGCTTTCTCCACCAGGCCCTTCTGCCATGATGTTTCTACCTTACCTCAGGCCCAGAGCAATGGACTGAAACCTATGAAACTGTGAGCCAAAATGAATCTTTCCTGTTCTTGTCAGATAGTTTCATCACAATAACAAAAAGCTGACTAACACACTTTGTTGATTTCTCTCTTTAATGTTGTGAATCTGAGGTAGAAAAAAAAATCCTTTTATTTCTTATAATTAGTTGATAAAGTAAATATTATTAATATAAAAGGAGTAAAAAGATTTAATATAGCAACATTGAAGTAAACAAAACCCTCGCTTTGCTTCTTCTCCCAATATTACTTACCTTTGAAAGGTTCATTTGAAATATTTAGAGTCTGAAACATTTAAAAAATTTTTTAATTTTCAAAGAGAGAGGGACAACCTTAGGAAAGTAACACCCTGATTCCATAACTATATTGCATAAATCAAGAACAAATTTGTCTTAACTAAAGGATACTTGATTATGATTAGGAAAAGAACTCTCTCACACCTATTATCTTAGAACAGTCTTCCTTTGAGGGGTCTTCACTGATGTCATTTGCTAATTGGGATTCATTGGGATATTATTACAGATTGAATAACAGTGATTACAGGGCTGGATCAGAAGTTGGGAATGGATGGATCCCCAAAGCTAATTATTGGTGGAGAGAAAGCAAAGCTAGGAAGACTTTGAGGGCCAGTTTTTGAATTATTGTGTCCCTGTGTATATAGCCCACAAAGAAGTGGGCATGAAATGTTCAGTATCAAAACCTAAGATCAAAACACCATTGCTGGGGTGGAGAAGTCTGTGTCTGATTATATACCTAAGCAGAGAATACATGGCTCCTGAAGGGCTGGGAGGGCTTTGCAGGCTCTTTGTTGTAGCCGTTTCCAGATGCCAGAGTAGCTGAAATAGTCCTGAACCCCACTCCTCATAGAGCAGACACTGGTTATGGGCACAGAAACTGTTTGTCTGAAGAAATGGGAGTCTGAACTGGGCAGAGCACGCATTGGAGTCCATACAGCAGCACATCTTCAATAGAGATAACTAGAGATAGAGAAAGATAGGTGGTGAGTAATGCAGGTGTGCTTGAAGTCAGATCATAGAGGTATCACAGACATGGACACAGAAGTCATTGTACCAGCCCAGGTCAGTGCAGTATGAAATGATGCTGTGAGTACCAGGTATAAAAGAAGAATGAAATGTGATCTAGGACAGGATAGAGACATTTCCCCAAGGGAGTACCCAAGTAAGGAAGGATTGGACTTTAACACCAGCACATATAATGCAAGGAAATTTCACTTCTCAATATCTTATATGCCCACTGTACTAGTCAGTTTTATATTATTGTAACAAAACACCTGAGAAAATAAAATTAAAAGGAGAAAAGGTTTATTGTGGCTCACAGTCATTAATGGAGGTTTCAGTTCATGAATGATTATCTTGTTACTTCTGGGCCTGTGATAAGGCAGTAATCATGGAGAGGAGCACAAAGTGGATCAAGCTGCTCACCTCATGACAGCTAGGAAATGAAAAGAGAGGAAGAGGAAGAGGAAGACATCAGAGTCCAACAATCCTCTTCAAGGGCATGATCCCACTGGTCTAACTTCCTCCCACTAGGCTCCACCTCTCAAAGGCTCCACCACCTCCCAGTAGTGCCATAGGCTGGGTTGGACCAAGCCTTTAGCACACAGGCCTTTGGGGGATAGTTATGCAACCTACAGCACCCACATGGCCTTGTCTACTGCTGAACACCGAATAGTAGATAATCATCAAATAGCCCTTGATTGAAGAGCCCACAAGAATCACAGTAATAGGGGAATGAGACTTTTCAAAACATCTTTGGCTCTTCCCTTGGTTTCTAGGCCATCGCACTCTTCCATTTATTTCTTGGGTTACTTTTTGAAACAACCCTGTTCTTTTCACTTCATTTCCTCTCTTCTTCTTTCCTCTGTGAGGTAAGGGTGTAGGTTTCAGTCTTTTACCCTCAGTTTTCTTGCCTCTACACGTTTGTCCAGCAAATCTTTGTTGTTTTCAGGCTTCATCTATCACCTGCTTCCAAATCAAAATCGTCAAACATGACTCATTTTGAGGACAAGCTTCATGGTTTCAACTGGTGGTGGGCCTTCCCACTTGATGTTTCTCAATCATTTACTTGTTTCCTTTCCCAGTACCACTTCTCTATTCGGCCCTCTAGATGCTCGTATCAATACTATCAGAAAAGCATCCTAACTAGAGAGTGCCATGTCTCTCTAATTCATTCTAAGCCTGGCTCCCAGATTACCCTTCCTGAAAAAACATTTGATGCTTCGAGTCAGAAGTTTTCCGTGAATCTCCACTGTCTCCATAATTAAACATGGTGCCCTTATTTTGGTTTTCAAAGTCTTCTTCCTTAACTCTGTTTCTCATTGGCTACATCATGATTCCTTGACTCTAACCAACCAATATACCTTATTGTTTTTTAAAATTTCTCACTTTTATCCATGATTTGCTCACATAATATTCTTCCTGTTTGCAGGTTAGTTCAGGAATCTATGTGTGTCTAAAGACATGCAAAATAGAGCCGGGTGTGGTGGCACACACTTGTAATTCCAGCATTTGGGAGGCTGAGACTGGAGGATCCAGGTTCAAGGCCAGCCTCAGCTACCTAGTGAGGCAATCCGCAACTTAGTGAGACCCTGTTTCAAAATAAAGAATAAAAAATAGGGCTGGGGGTATAGCTCGGAGGTAGAATGCCCCTGAGTTCAATCCCCTGTACCACACACACAAAAAAAATGTGAAATATCTTTCAAGATCTGGCAAAAGTCCCACTACCTTCACCTTAGAAGATATGTCTCCCTCCTTTCAATTTCTGAGGCCATGTTTATCCATAATACATGATCCATTGCTGCCTATATAGCATTGTGATGGTATTTGTTTCTTTAGGTAAATCTGCCCCTTCCTCTTCTAAATTCTAAGCTGTGCAATGCCTAAGACATCAATGTTCACAGGGAATTAAAGTGAACTGACAAGTAATTATTGGCTGATTGTAATATTAAGATTATATCTGCTCTCAAGTTTGGATAATAAAAGTTGGAGTCATTCTCTTAACCTTGTGAACTTTGCTCTTAGGAACAGTGCATGAGATAATACATTTAAACCAAGTATATTAGTGTTGTTATTTTATAGCCTCCCAAAATATTGCTTTTAGGGTAGCAGAATCTCATGGCTTTTCAATTAGGTTATAACTTGGCTCCTTTTCTAATTAGCAATTTGGCTATATAAAAATAAATTTAATAACTAACATTGCTCTTCCATAGGTCACTTTAGGGTTGCAAAGTATTTTCAGGCCTCATTTAATCTTTATAACAATTCTGAAATAGACAAGGTTGGTATCATCACCCTGTTTTTTATAGGTGAGAAATTAAGGTTGGCAGAGTTCTAATGACTTTTTCAATGACAGTTCAGCACTGCTAATTAATGGCCTAGAACCCACCTATGTATCTCAACTCCTTGCCTGATGCACTTGTCCATTTAAAATTGTACATTTATGATTATTTCCCAGTTGTTATGAGAGAGGATTTGTGACTTCTTTTTGCTGTGTCAGCTTACTACTTTACATTTCTACTGAAATGAAATGTAAAGCTTTGATTGTGGCTAAATTCGCCTAGGGGAATGATATCTTGAGAAAATAGAGCAACACAGCTCAAACCCACAACAGTTTGAGTTGAAGCAGGAAGTCAACTTAATCATGGGTAATGAGGAAAATGATGGCAAGGATCACGCTGATGGGGAACATCACCGTAGTGAAGTGTGTTTGGAAGTCAAGCACCAATGCATTGGACAGGCAGCTGAATGGAGTTTTTCACAGCTGAAGAAATGCATATTCCCATGTGATCCATTCAATATCCTTCAGAGTAGAGAAGAACACATGTGAATGTCCCAATTTTTATTCTCAGGGGAGACAGCACATATATGTTCTCTAAGATCATCCAATATGGGGTTCTAAGAAGGGAGAATGGGAGTGTGGGAGGGGGACAGGTCAGGGTGGGAGATAATGTCCTGTGGAATTTCTTGTATTCAATTATTGTTCTTCCTCAAAGTCTTAATTGTCCTATGTGATGATTTGTAAAAGAAATTCCAAAAGGGGTGGATGTGAAAGGAGAGTATTAAGAGGTTGACAGGAAAGGAGGAATTAGGAGCTGAATTCCACTTGGTAGATTGGACCCAAAGGGAAACTAACAGAAAATTAGCATGGCTGGAGAAAGGGAGGCAATTACAACAAATCCCAGGAGTTTATAAAAAGAAAAAGTAGCCTGGAGACTGGATGGAGAGGAGGTAGGGTGTGGAATTCAAGGAACTTTCCTTTTTATTGAACCCAGGGGCATTCTACTTATGTGATACATCCTGATTCCTTTTTATTTTGAAACGGGGTCATGTTAAGTTGCTGAGGATCTCACTAAGTTGCTGAGACTGGCCTTGAACATGTAATCTTCCTGTTTTGGCCTTCCAAGTACTGGGATTACAGGCATGCACCACTATGCCCAGTGGAGCCTTCTTGCTCTTATCCCTTGGTGCATGTTCTCAGTGAGCATGTAGATGTTTGGGAAGTGAGCCAGGGAAGGCTGCAGATCTCAAAGCAAATAGAGAAGTGAAACCAACTAGTCCCTCCCTCTCCTTAACTGGGCAACTCAATTCCTGTGTCTGAGCTTCACTAGTGGAGGTGTACAGATGCCAAGGCTTCTTGATCACTTTGCAGAAGTGGGCACTCCAGCATGGGGAAGAAAGCAAGTGCTATGGGATGTAGGCAGGATCCATAACCCAGAGCAGTGAGACAGAGGGGAGTTGGTGGTCCTGGAAGCAGGAGGAAGGCAGACCAGGGAAGGCTGGTCTGATACCTGCAGACACAGCAGTCTGAAGAGTGACCTGGAGAAAAAAAAAAACCACCCTGGTGGAGCACAGGCAGAGAGGGTCCTTCTTTAAGTCACAGCTCACCATAAAAGTCAGGATACCTTCCCTGAGGAAACAAAATGAGCAAGAAAAATTGAAAGAGGCAAACTAGGGGATTCCCTTCAAGGGAAAGTATCCTGTGCAGGTGAGGAAAGAGAGTGGGTATTTAGTTTCTTCTACTAAGTAAAAAACAAGCCATACAAAACACCACCATACTTGGGAGTTCAGTGCAGTGATCTTAGAACTAGCCAGCTTTCTATGGAATTGGCTAGTTTGGACACGAGCAGACTCACATGGCAGAGATCCCCAGTCAGGGAAAAAAAGGGGCACCATGCGCAGCTTTCAGGGAATTTCTTTGTACCTCTTCAACATGGCCCAGTGTGCAGTAGGAGAAAACATCTTATCAGCTTATAGCTGTGGGATTGCAGGCTTTAGGTTTAAAACTAGCAGCAGTTAATAGGGCTGTGTGAGACATGAGAGTAGTATATTCATTTTACAGGGCATTCCTAACAAGTACCACAGATCTGGTGCCTTAAACAACAGAACTCGAGTTTCTTACAGTTCTGGAGGATGGAAGTAGAAAATCAAGGTGTGTGCAGGGTTGGTTTCTTATGAGGCCTCTCTCCTTGGCCTGGAGGTGTTCATTTTCTCCTTGTGTCTTCATATGGTCTTATCTCTGTACATGTAGATATTCTTGTCCTAACCTCCTTTCCACATAAGGGCACCAGTAATATTGGGCTAGGGCCTATCCTAATACTTCATTTTGACTTAATTACTTTCTTAAAGATCCTGTCACCAAATATAGTCATAATCTGGATACTGGTGGTTAAGACCACAGCATATGAATTTTGAGGGAATCCAGTTCAACTCACTACAGGTAGATACTGCTGAGAATAGATAGGGACAAACCTAGGCATACTTTGATAGAATATAAGCAGATCATTTAGTAGAAGACCCCAAACTTAGTTTGAGGCTTTAGAAATGGTAGACTTATTTGTTGGGAAGTAGGGACCATGGAGAGAAGGATCAAAGGAGCATGCATAGTTGGCAACCCAGAGAAAGCCTTGCTAAATGAAGGATATAGTTGATTCGAACTTATTTTTAATATTATATAAACACCTCAGGTCAAATATTCACATAGCAATTATCTTTTGATAGAGATATTCACTGAGAATATATTGTATCATTTTACAAGACAAAATTCACTAAGTAAGTTATCTTTATAATGATTATTATTACACCAGATATAGTGACTTAATAACTATAGGCCTTCCCAATTTCGTTTAATTCTAATATAGTATATACATGTATCAAATTAAATATAAAGGGACACCATCAAAAGATTCTTCCGACAAGTCAAGACATTTCAAAGCCAAGTTATAAATTTTTGAAATTAAATCTTGTACATAATTGAGCTCTCTTTAAAAAATTTTGTTCATTTCCTCATTGGCTTTAATAAGGAAAAAATTCAGAAAATTTATTGCTTTCAATAAATGCAGTTCACTAAAATCAAAAGCTGAAAGTTTTGGTACTCCATTTATTTCCCTTATTGATTAAAGGGTTTTGATTGGGTTTTTAAATACTTTTATTGGTGCAGTATAATTATATATCATAATGAAATTCAAAGTGATACACATGCACACATACACACTGGTTTTGAGAAAGAATGTAGCCAAAATTTGGAAGATTTGCTCACAAATAAAGTTCTAGAATATTATAGGATAAGATTGATTTACAAGGTGATTATTTGAAGGTTTGACCATTTCCCCAAATCTAAATGATTATGACTTGTTGTACTAGTTTGCTAGGTCTGCTATAACAAAATACTACAGACCACTGGGCTTAAATGACGGAAATCTATTTTCTCACGGTTCTGGAGGCAGATCTGAGATCAGGGTGTCAGCAGGCTGGTTTCATTTGAGGTCTCTCTCCTTGACTGATAGACAGCCATCTTTGTGTGGGTTCATGTGGTTTTCCTTCTGTGCTTGTCCAAATCACTTCCTATGAGGACACCATTAGATTAAAGCCCATTCACTCTAATGATCTCATTTTATCTTAATTGCCTATTTAAAAGTCTCATCTCCAAATTTACTCATATTCTGAGGTACTATGGATTGCCACTTCAACATATGAATTTTGAGGGGGACATATTCAGTCCATTAAAGTAGCAAAGGCAAAAGGCACACACTACCATGCCTAGTGATGGTTTTATATTTGACATCGGGCTTTATCACCCTTCTCTTCATTCACTTATCCAGAATGTCTTCTCCTCCATCCAGAGCTAATTGGCACTGTGGTACTATCATGACATTTCCAAGGTCTAAGTGGAAGCCATTAAAGAAAGATGAGAAGCAGGAAATGTCTTGCTTGGTTTACTTTAATTTATTTGGGTATTGGCTCTTTCTCTGGCAGATATTTAGTGGTGCTTCTCCCTGGACTTGGTGGTGGGTGAACAGAGTTGACTCCTCTTACTGGTGCATCTCTATGGCTGCCAGAGATCCCCGCTGCCAATAATTACCCACTTGCCATCTTGTCTCTTCTGTTTGGCCACTGAGGGTTGTCCCCTGTTCTCTTCTTCTCTGGATCCCATGGCTTCTAACTTCAATTATGATTTGGGAGTCTCCCATAGTTACAGCTGAAGACACATGGTGAGAACAGTGGCATTTTATAGGTGAGCCTTGATTTTCCATGGACTGCCTCTGGATCAATTCATTGGAAGTTGAAAATGGCATGTATTATACCTAACCTACTAGACATCATAGCTTAGCAACAGCAACACAGTGCATGCAAGGTATTGGTTGTTTCTCAGGATGACGTGGCTGGCTGGGAGTTGCCATTGGAGAGCATCACAAGAGAGGGTTGGGCTTTATAGCACTAACCCAGGAATAGATCCAAATTCAAAATTCCAAGGACAGTTTCTATTGGCTGCATATCCCTTTTGTATCATTGTAAAGTTGAAAAATTGTAAATTGGGCACCATCTCTATGCATAAAGCCGCCTTCTGAAGTTTTGAATGGCAAGGGAGAGTCAGGAAGCCCAAACAGAGCTGGGATCCAACTCAGAGCACCCCTCCGAGTAATGTGCCATGTGTGGAAACATATTTTTAGTGTCTGTGCCTGAGTTGACAGCCTTTTAAAGTGGAAACCTTACAGTAAGCTTCTGGCTTTACACCACCAAGAACCGTACTTTGTAGTCTCTCATGGAATTTCTGTTGTTCCTCATAGAATAACGAGCCCCCCTTTGGTGTATATATATATATATATATGTGTGTGTGTGTGTGTGTGTGTGTGTGTGTGTGTGTGCGTTACTGAGGACTGAACCCAGGGAACTCTACCACTGAGTTATACCTCTAGCCCTTTTTAATATTTTTTTTAAAGCAGAGTTTCACTAAGTTGCCCAGTTTGGCCTTAAACTTGTGATCACTGTCTCAGCGTCCCAAGTGCTTAGATGATAGGTGTGCACCATGGTGCCTGGCTGGCTCTCATTTTTTCTAATTACAGATGCTCAAACTCAGTTCATGGGCTGCACAGCAACAGACAACTGGCTATCCCTTCCTCTACTGAATCTTCCTTCCCCTAAGTCCCTACCTAAAAGATGCTTGTCCCTCCTGTCCTGTTATATAACCAAAGCCATATGTTCAAATAAACCAACTGATGAGGGATGTTGTATATATTTTTTCTCAGTCATAAAAATGTTGGATTATAACTGGCAATGTATTAAATCACTCCCAGTGTGGCTTCATTATTATTATTCCCTATTTTGTCTCTTTCTATATAAATATGATGCCATTCTAACAAATTTTACATATACTATTATTAATGTTCACAACAATTCCATGAAGTACTATTATGCATATAGGGGAAGATGTATTATATAACTATTAAAATCACATTAAGAAAGGATATAGGAAGGGGGGGAGTAGTGGGATCCACACGAAGTGCTGTGTGCATGTGTGTTTCTATCATTCTATACCTCATTTTGTTATATAATTACAAGGTGCCAATAAAATATATTTAATAAAGCAAAGATAAGAGAAAAAGTTATAGTGCACGCTAAGTGGAAAAAGCAAGTTAAATATGTTCACATAGTATGATGCTGATTATTTTTGGTAGTAAATAAGAACATGTATATGGACATACAGGGAAGAAAAATTGGAAAGTGATGGAATTAGAAATTATTTTTCTTAGTGTTTCTATATGCTATCTTTTTACAATGAGCATGTGATATTTTTATAATCACCAAGTATTATTGAAGAAATACATCTGGCAGTAATGAGGAAGATAAATCAGATAGGGTAATGATAACAATAACAAAACACATTTACAAACATCTTATGGGTCATGCACAGTTTTAAGTATTTATATTAATTAAAGTGATCTCAGCAACAACTATATAAGAGAATTTCTATGATTATCCCCATTTAAGGGATGAGGAAACCTAGGCACAGAAAATTCAAGTTGCTTGATGTAGGCAGAGCTATCATTTAATCTCAGACCTGCCATGTTTGTCTTGGGTCCCTATTACACGTTCCCGGCTCTCTTAGGGCACAGCCATTAGTTGCCTAAAACAACAATCCGTAAAGATCTTCCTATTATTCATGGATCTTCAAAGAATGGATGTACAGTCCCAAGTGCAGAGTATTAATTCCTTGCCCATCAAAGAAATGCTCAGTAGTCACCCAGAAAAGGGGCTTTGCTGACTTTTCCAACTATGTACCTCAGATGACCCACTTCAGGTTAGAAGCAAAATCCACCTTTGGGAGAAAATTGTCAAGAAGAGGACACAGAGCATGGGCTGGATATTATTTCAGAGGGTAAAAATTGGAACCAACTTAGGTGGCCATTGACTGGACATTAGCATGACAATCTGGGTGTGCAAAACTTGCTCTTTGGCCGGGCATGGTGACGCACACTTGTAATCCCAGCATTTGGGAGGCTGAGACTGGAGGATCCGGGTTCGCAGCCAGCCTCAGCTGCTTGGTGAGGCACTCCGCAACTTAGTGAGACCCTGTTTCAAAATAAAGAATAAAAAATAGGGCTGGGGGTATAGCTCGGAGGTAGAATGCCCCTGAGTTCAATCCCCAGTACCGAAAAACTCCCCCCCCCAAGAAAAACAAACTTGCTCTTTGGACTTTTCCACAGGCTGTTCACTTATCTGGAATGCTATTCCTCCAGATACTGGTAGAAATCAGACTCACTTCACCCAGGGTCATACTCAGAAGGGTCTTTCTGACTAGGTCATCAAAAATATTAAACTCTGGCCTCTCTTTCCTCAACCTCAGTTTTATTTCTCTTCTAGCCCCATCTCCACCTGTAATCATACTATATGTTCCTTTTATTGTTGACTGTCACCTACTCATCATCCCTAGAATGTAGGCTCCACAAGGCCAAAGTCTATGCCTGGGTTTTTTTTTTCTTTCAATTTACTGGTGCATTGTAATCATACATCTTGATGAGGTACAGGATGGTAGAGGCATGCACACACATATCACTCACTTAGCCTTCCCTGAATTCCCATCCTATTCCCTCCCACTACGCTCCTTCTCATGTTCAGCATAGTGGTTGACTTTGACAAGTTTGTGAATGTACATGATGTGCATTAGGGTATTTCCCTCTTTCCCCCTCCCATCTCCATCAATTAGGTCACCTTCTTTGCTCATCTAAGGTTCCCCATTCTTTGTTTAGGTCCCTCCTATGTCCTATTTTCTTTCTAGCTTATTAGGGAGAACATATGGCTTTTCACTTTTTGTGACTGACTAATCTCACTTAGCATAATATTCTCCAATTCCATTCATTTCCCTGTAAATGACATAATTTTTTTATGGCTAAGTATAATTCCATTGTGTACATATTTCATAGTTTTATAGTCCATTCATCTGTTGATGGACATCTTGGCTGTTTCCATAGTTTGGCAATTGTGAATTGTGTGGGCCATAGTAGACACTCAACATATTATTTGCTATATATATTATTTATTATATATTATTATTATTTGTGCATTATAATCATACATCATTGTTAGGTACAAGCTGGTAAAGGCATACATGCACACATCTCCCATGTAACCCTTCCCCAATTCCTGTCCCATTCCCTCCTCCTCCTTCCCTTTCAAGTTCACTTTAGTGATTGACTTTGATATGTTTGTGAATGTACATCATGTGCGTTAGGGTGTTTCCCTCCCCTCCCCATCACCTTCAGTTAAGTCACTTTCTTTGCTCATCTAAGATTTCTCCTTCTTCGTCTAGAGTCCCTCTTACGTCTCACTTTCTCCCTAGCTTCTGCATATTAGGGAGAACATATGATTTTTTACTTTTTGTGACTGACTAATCTCACTTAGCATAATGTTTTCCAGTTCCATCCATTTCCCTTCAAATGACATGATTTTGTTCTTTATGGCTAGACACTCAACATATTATTTAGAGAGAGACTGAGTGAATGCTTTTACGAGTGAATGGAGAACCCTGTATAGTATTAAGAGAGAAGAGGTGTCACACAGGTATTCAGGAGTGCTTTCTCTGCCTTTAAAACTCTGGCACTTGCCAGGGGTTTTGGTGCCTAACTCAGAGAGAGCAATAAGTTTAGTGATGACAAAGAAGAATATGATATTTCACCAGTCACATGGCTCCTCTATGTTGAGAACTTATTTTGAGAAAGAATCATCAGAGTCTGCTAAGGTGATCTTGGTACAGTTTGAAGAAAAGTTCCTGGAAAGTAGAATTAAGTCGTCCAGAAAACGGGACAAAGATAATTTTGTTGCCCAAGAGGGATTTTATTTTATTATTTTAAATTTATTTCCTGGAAATTAAGAATAAGAAAGATTCCAACCATGTTGCACATGGGCTGGTCCATAATTTGTTGTTGTTATTGTTTGTAATGGAATTCATTATGCTCATGATTTATGTATGAATAAAATATTACCATTTTTAATTCCTAACATGGGAAAAATATCTGGATCACTTGGCAATCTAGAAATTGGCCTAATGATATAAGACCCAGGCACTGGAATTTGGATTGACCAAGGTATATGATTGGTCACATTAGCATTCATTAAAGACTGAATTCAATCTGTTTACAAAATTAGGAGTATGAAAAACAAGAACCTCTAATTTTTTCTGTGGAGGATTCATCATTATCTAATTATCTAAGTTCTAATTTGCCATGTAGAACTTTAGCTTCTTCACTCACTAATTTATTGATTGCCAGGTAAAGTAATAGAGCCCTGAGTGCTAGAGGATCTTTGACTAATTGGAAGTCAGCAAAATGGAAAACAACTGTCCAACTGCTCTATACTGATAAAAGTCGCTCTAAAGCCATGGAGCAAGAGCTTGTGACTACATGTGTCAACCAAGAGGAAAAGAATAGTTCCCCAGGAGTTGGGTTTATTTTGTTTACTTATTTTAGTAAGTATTATTGAAGTATAACATAAAAACATACCTCAGTCTTAACTGTACAGCTGAATTTTTCACATATTGAATAAAATCATTTTTGTGATTTGTACACAGATGGTGAAACATGACACTTTTCCAGAGAACCCCATTCTCCCTGTGTCTCTCTCATATCACAGCCAACACCTCAAGGGTCACCATCCTGACTTCCAAAACCAAACATTGGTCTGTCCTTGTACTCAGCATGAATAAAATAACATACATATATCTGTGAATAGCCTCCATGACTCAACACCACAGCAACAAAATTCACTCATGAGGTGTGCAGCTAAACCTCAATCACCCTAAGACTACATCAGGATATATCAAGAACCCCTAAGGTTCTTGGATCATTCATCACTGATGAATATTGGGGATGCCCCAATTTGTGTCCACTGTGAGTAATGCTGCCAGGAGTATCTGCAGAAGTGTCTTTTGGTCAGCATATGTGTGTGATTTGGTTAGGTTTATCACTAGAAGTGGAATTGCTGGGCCACAGGTCATGTGTATGTCCAACTCTAGAAGTCATTAACAAAGAGTTATTCAAATTGACAGTACAGTCCCATGCTGCCAACACTTTGGAGCTGTTCTACATTCTTATCAACACTTACTTCCATCTATCTGTTTGAATTTAGCCAATCCAGTTGTGGGGCATTCCTGCCAACTGGTGTCTTCTTTAATCTGTACCTCCCAGGTAACATTTTCATGTTCATCTGTCATCTGGAAATCCTCCCCTGCAACTGTTTACCTAAGTCGCCTGCTGACCCCTCCTCTAGTGTCCATACCCTCTATGGTAGACTGAATAATGGTCTCCAAAGATGTCCAGGTCCTAATTCCCAGAACCTGTGCATATGCTGCCTTACATGCTTGCATGGTAAAGGAAGTTTGCAGATATGGTTAAAGATCTTATGGGCTATTCTGGATCATCCATGTAGCCCCCAGGTAATCATAAATGTCTTGAAAAGGAAAGTGGGAAGATCAAGGTTAGAAAGAGAAGATGTAAGGACAGAAGCAGAGGTCAGAGAAGAGAGAAGATAAAACCCTCTAGATTTGAAGATGGGGGAAGGGCCCAGAAACAAAGGTTTGTGGGTGGCCTTTAGAAGCTGGAAAAAGCAAGGAGACACATTCCCTAGAAATGCCACAAGGAACACAGGACAGCTCACATTTTGTTTTTAGCCCACCGAACTTAAGTAAGACTTCTGACCTCCAGAACTGTAAGATAATGTATTTGTTCATTTTTTAGCCACTAGCACTGTGGTGACAGCAATAGGAAACAAACATACCTCTCCTCATTACCTACAGAAATTTCTAATATTTTCAGAATATTGTCTTTCTAGATGTAAGGATTACAGGCATCCTCTAGCATTTTGTGGCCTACCCTGGCCCCCACAATGGCGTTCTTAGATGATCAGGAATTCTTAATTTCAATGCAGTCTAATTGGTCTTTATGTGCCTTTGTGGTTAGCAATTTTGGCATACTGCTTAGTAAATCGAAATCTACCCCAAGGTCATGAAGACATCTTCCTGTGTTTTCTTAAAATATTTTATATATAGATAGACAATCCATTGTTGTTTGAGTGTGGTATGAGGCAGAAATTAAGATGCATTTATTTTCACAAATGAGAATTAATTTAATTGTGTACCATTTAAAAAAATGGCCACCCTTCCCCCTACCACCTGCAGCATCTCCTTCATCAGAGCTGGTGGGGTGGGGAATATTCTGGTCCTTGGACTCTACTCTGTTCTCCCTTAGATGTATGATTTCACATTTATCAAGGGGAGCTCCATATTCTTAGGAAGCACCAAGAAGGGGCTTTCCTTGGATGGGATAGTGGTTAGGATGTATCTGCCTCTCCTACATCCCCAAACACCAGCCAACTATTGGCCATTGGCCTGGCTGGATGCAGCCCATGTCAGAGCTTGTAATTTCCATTCCCAAGAACCACAGCAGGTGGTGCATGACTACCCTAATTAACAATGTCAGGGCAAGGCAGCCAATCAGAATGGGTCTTAGAAGCCATTCCCCAAGATTCAGTACTGATGTGGGTATTTAGTTTACAGGGATGTATTCAGACAGTTAGTTCATGAGTTAAGAAAGTCAGGGCCTATAACTGGGCTTTAATTTGCTGGTTAGAGTGGCTCCTTCTCCCTGAATGAGATAACATCTACTGGGCAATGCTTGCAGTTCCCTCACCATTTTAAGACGTGCTATGGACCCTGAATTTATATATAGGCTCAAGTTTTGGAGGATTGGGGGAAAGTGATAGTAGGAATGGACTGGGAACCTCTCTGGCTGAGTTGTTGGAGGGATGAGGAAGGGTGCCTGTCAGGCTTGGTCACCATATTACTTGGATCCTCTGCAGAGGTGAACAGAGGAGTGTGCATATTGCTTGTCCTTGAAGGGACACATGAGGTAGGATGGGTTCAGGAAAGGAACTGGATGGAGCCGGTTGGGAGATCTCCCTGTGGAGGTTGCCCTTCCACTGTGAGAGCAGAAGAGCTGAAGCAGACAGCAGGCGATCAGCAGATTCACAGGGGGATGCCTGTGGCACCAGTTCCCAGAGAATGACTCACTCAAAGTATGAACTACAACTTCCATGGGACCACAGGTCTGAAGTGTAGGCTTGGTACAGGCCTGGTTTAGTCTTACAAGTTGTCTTTATGAGGCTTTTGGAGAATTAGATAAAATCTGAAACATCAAGATCCCAAAAGATGTAGTGAGAAGAGGGGAAAACAATTCACAAATACCAACATGCACTCTCAGTCACAGCACAGTCTTTCTCATCTCAGAGCAGGCCTGAAGTCAGCACTTCCACACCACAGCAAGACTATTTTACCTTCATTTATCAAAAAGTCAGCCCACAGTTTTGTAACTCATTCATCTGTTGATGGACACTTACGCTGGTTCCACAGTTTGGCTATTGTGAATTGTGCCTTTGTAAACGTGGATACACATATATCATTATAACATTCTGACTTAGATTCCTTTGGAAAGACACCCAGAAATGGTACAGCTGGGTCATATGAAGGTTCCATTCTTAGTCTTCTGAGTAATCTCCAAACTGATATTCAGCCATAAAGAACAAAATATGTCCCTTGCAGGAAAATGGATAGAACTAGAGAATATTAGGCTGAGATTAGCCAGTCTCAGAATGTGAAGGATCATGTGTTTTCTCTTCTATGTGGAGGCCAGAGAGAAACTGGGAAACAAAAGAGACTTCAAATAATGAGAAAAAAGAGGGAGGTGGGTGGAAAGACTTGATGATGCAATCAGTTCAAACAATCCTATTTATATTCATGAAGTTATCAATACCAATTTCAATATTATGAATGGGGAAGGGGAGGGAGCGGGGTGGGATCCAGAGAGGAATGCACCAGGTGCTATGTGCATGTGTGTTTCTATCACACTAAACCCGATATATGATTGTAATACACCAGTAAAAGTATATTTTTAAAAGTCAACCCAGCATCTATGATGGGGAGCTTCACCTTTTTCTCCAGACAATGGATATGATACAAAATGGAAGATTCTCTCTTCTCCTTTCCCCTGCCTTGATCTCAAAGATAGCAAATAGCCAGTTTTCCATTTTTTCTCTCCATTAGGGTGCTACCCAACCACTCTGTGCCTCCACAGGTGGCTCAGTGAGAGACTTTCCATTTCAGGTCATTCAGAGAGGGGGAGAGGGGAGAGGAAGGCCAAGCTCACAGGCAATAGCACTCCTGGGACTTCAAAGGCCACTTTCCCTTCAGGGGCACCATCACCCCCATCTTTCAAGAGCTGAATTTCAAATGGGGGCAAAGTGGGAAGATAGAGGACTCTAGGGGATGTTTATGTTTCCAGCCCAACAGCCACTCAAACGACTCACCTGCAGGGGCCCCTGCACTCTGCTTTTCTCACCTACTTGCCTTCTCCCCCTCCCTGCTGGCATCCCAGGCTGTTCTGTGCTGTCCTGTCCAAGCTCAAACTGAAGTATGGCTTGAGATCCAGCTCACACATCAAGAAATCCACTGGCAATTGGAGAATAATGCAGCTTACAACGGAAAGAAGATGAATTTTTCCTTAGAGTCCCCGCCCCCAAGACCCCCTGAGCAGGTCCTCATGGGTATGTCTTTCCTCTGATCCTGGCCTGATGCAGAATCTTTCCTGTGTCATGGGTAAGGCCATATATTTGACAAATGTTTCTCCTACATAGTGTTCAGCTGCCAACACAATGAAAATAACAAAGCTTTCCTGATAGGTGTGAAAACTGAATACATGGGGAGATTTGCTGTGTTCTCAGAAGAGAATACTGAATGCTTTAAAGATAACAACCCTATTATCTTAGAGGGCTAACATAATTATGGTAAAATTTCCCAGTAGACTTTTGGAATAATTTACAAACTCATTGTAAATGACTGGAAAATATAGGCAAAAATTACCTGAAAAAGAATTATAAAGTGAACTACCAGGGTGTAAAGTGCATTTTCAAGAGAAAGCAAAGAACAATGATGGTGATGATACCATTTGTGGAGCCCTAACAATGTGTTTGACATTGTGCTGACCACTTTCTGTGCATTATTGTATGTCATTTTCATGATAATGTTAGGAAATCAGCACTATCATTATGCTGATTATGACATAATCAGAAGAAGTGACAGAATTAAAGTGGTTAAATAACTTGTTCATGATCAAACAGCTAATTGGCTGTGGAGCAGGGGTCTGTCAGACATCTAGGCTCATCCCTCACCACCCCCGCCCCCCACCCCAGAGGCTCCTGCCACTTGCTATGATAAAAGAAGAGGCTGGGGGGGGGCAATGGAACAGAATAGAATACTCAGGGTAGTTTTTTAGTAAAAGTGAGGAAATAAGACACAAACATCTACAAGGATACATTCAATAACTTTTAAGCCTATTATTACACACATGCATGAGTGCATATGCACACACATAATTATGCCTAGAAAATGTGAAAAAAATTCCAGTAAATATAACAGGTATTTGGAATGAGGTAAAGAACAGAATTACATCCTTGCAGCCAGGAAGTGAAAACCAATTCAAACAACAGAGTGGAGACTGGGAAGGAAGTGCTAGACAGCCCCGGAATGCCCTGCTGTGTTGCTATCTGTTGCCATTTTGACTTACTTAGATGAAAGGATCTGGAATCAAACAGGCAGTATGAATAGAGGTACTTTATAATAATAGCAAGCCATTAGTTTTTACTTATCAAATTATGTTCCCTTTTGTGAACTTATAGCCAGCCCAGGGTGGACACCCCCTAAGAAATGCCACCTTTATGCTTGGACACATTCATTACCTGGGTCAGGGGTGAGTGAGTGAAAGGACCCCTAACGTGCTGCCTGAACAGGCTGTGGCAAGTTGCCCCCCACCCCCAAACCTCAGAACACATTCCCTACTCGGACCTTCCTCACACTCTGGTCCAGGGGGTGATGGAAAGCAGACCTGCCCCCATGTTTCCCAGTGTAGGACACAATGGTTGCAGGGCAGGGAGGATCTGGATCTCAGGGGCAGGGAGCAATGACAGAGATCTCATCCTGGGGAGGTAGAGGCAGCAGGAACATTGTTACAGACAATGTGCTCTCAGTGCATGCTCCACTGTTCCATCAGACTTCACTTAGGAATATTAATTCAAAGATCAAATTATGAAAGATTTTGAAACTGCATTAAACTCCCCTGTTGGGGCTCTGCCTGGCTGGTCACAGGTCAAGAGTAGACCAGTAGGATGAGATCTATGACCTTTGGCTTAGAGTATCCCCCTAGAGTATGAGATTTTATGGGTATCAATGCTTTTCATTGGTTTGACAACTTCAACTCTGCAGAGATAAAAAGCTAGCTCTTAAGAGGCCTGAGAATGATGCAAAAATACTTCTTCCCAAGGTGAGGATGTGATCTGTGCTGCTCTACAAAAGAGGCCAGTTTCCTCTAATGGCAGATTCCCTTGAGCATCCCTAGTTATTCATGCATGTGTGTGTCTTTGTATTATTCTTTGTCCTTCCCCTTTTAATATCTTACTGTAACATCAGCTAAATGAAACAATCGACGTATACTAATTTTATATTTGTATGACCAACTTGATTTTGCCTCTTTGAAAAACATTCCCCTTTAACAGAATATTTCCATTTTCCCTTTAATATAATTTTATTATTCATCTATCAACTTCCTGTTACTCAGCTTTAGAGAGGGCTTTAAACAGTGAAAGAGGAAAATGTACATTTTCTAAGGTTTTATTTGGCCACATTGTGGTTACTGTGGGTGGTGAGGTGTGAGGGTAGAATGGTCAAGAAGATGGGCGTGGAAGCCTGACTCAGTGGGTCCTACACTATTCCCTGTGGTAAAATCAGTGCACGGGCCCTTGTGGTCTGAACCTCTGCAGCTGCTGGGCCTCCATAGAGTCTGACTCCATGTGATCTTGAACAAGAGGTATGGGGTGGAAGAGGAACGCATGTCCAGCGACTACCCAAGGGGCAGCAGTGGCTGGAAAGGTTCCACTGCGCATGGTGGCTTGTGGCTGCTTGGTCCCCTGTGGGGACTACTGCAGTCCAGATGCAGTGGGGATGAGCTTCATTTCCTCCAGTTAGCATGCTTCCCATCATCAGGAGCCCCTGCTGACCTGTCCCTGTGAGCATCCAGGCCAAGGTGGTGCCCAAGGCTCTAGGGAGGAAAGCTGGTACAGGCCACTAATCTCAATGTGTCTCCCCCATCTCCACTGTACTCATGGGCTGGTGGGTGGCTGGACTTCCTTCTTCCTGTCCTGGAGTTTTTCCAGAGCTAATCACGGATCTCCCAGGAGGCATCCTGCCCATTCATTCCTAGGTCCAGTTGGAATGTATATCATCTGCTCTTGTTGGTATTATACAGTATGGATATTATTCAGATTTTTCCTTCATTTATAGCAACTTCTTCCATTTTTTAAGAGTGGATAGTGGAGTTTTTTTCTTTTAAAAAATGCCTCTGATCATTGCAGTGGGATTTTGGGAGAAAAAGAAAGCAAATTAATGACTTCAAATAGTTGTCTTAAAATGTGTCATTTCCAACACATTTTAACTTGTATAAATAATGATGCTGCTATTTTTCATGTTTGGATTATTTCCTTAGGACCTAATTGTATAGTGGCATTACTGGCCTATGGGAGAGATTGACATTCATTTCTTGCTATATAATTACTAAATTGTTTTTCTAAAGGTTAGAGCCAATTTACAATGCCTCCAGTGATCTATAAAGGTTCTAAATGGCAAGGTGGTAGCCTGTCCTCAACATTTTCCCTCCCCAATTAGTAGCTAAAATGCTACCTGATGTTTGTTTTAATTTGCACATTTCTAAATTTTTTTTCCTGAGGAAGAATGTGTCACCTTTCTATTAGACACAGGGATTTTGGTATTAGAAGCTCTCCAATTTGCGAGATTCACCTTGGCCCATTATATCTAAATTTAAACAGCTTCAGTTCCTTTTGGTGATGGACACATCTGGAGTTTTGGAAGACTCATTCACTTTTTGATCCCATGGCTTGGATCAGCAGAATTCTTATCTCGTTGGGACTCTCATCACTCTGTCTCCTTTTCTTTCTTTTCCTCAAGCACTTCACATCACGGAGCAAAGAAGTTGTGGAACTTCTGAGTAAATGAACCTTTCAGTATAGCAACTGATTTAAGAATAAATGCTAGTCATCTTTATTTGTACAGGGGTGCAGCCTTACCTGTTTCCATGAACTTATGATTGATCTCTTTCCTTCTTGGGGCCCAGTCTTCTGTATCTTGTGGACCCACCTCTTTCCCATCAAACTCTCCTTGCCCTTCTCTAGACCTGGGCTCCTTGTCACCCTGTCCTCCTTAGAACATGTTCAGGCCCCCTTTCACCCAACCTGTGCATGCCCAAGGGCATCTTCTTACAACCAGCATTGACACATCTGTGTTTTACTAAATACGATGCAGTTTTCTGAGTTAATTCTGCCAATAGCTTTTAAAGATTTATTCTTTCCTTTCTATTAAACTAATCAGGTTTCCTCTTTTGTGTATTTTCTGTTCAGTTCCTTCACTCATTTATGTATTGATGTCTTAATGTTCCTTTTATTGGTTAATGCTTTTTTTCTATTTAAAGATTCTTGAATTAAGAAAAAAGTCATGGTTAACTTCTGTTCCCTCCACAATAAACACAAGGCATTATTTCTTAGCTTCTGGAGAAGATTATGCTCTCTTATAAGGATCTATAAATCTTTCAAAATATTATTACATATATGGCTTCAAGCTACAAAGCAGAAACTCAAATCTTATTAAAGGTATGTCAGAATAAATTTCCTATAATTGAGTTTATCTTGGTAATAAATATTCTTATTTTCACTCATATACAATCCATATATAGTCAACACATGAATGTTACTAGGAAAAAACAAAGATCTTTGCTTTAAATATTTGACATGTATTTCTTCATGTAATTTTGAATCTCATTCAGAAAAATCAAATTTCTTCACTTTGAATCTCATTGAATATCATTTGTCCTAGAAACTGATTCTACCAAACTCAAGCCCTTAGCTATGTCTCTAAGGAAATTCCTTTATCTTGCTAGTTATTATGTCTCAGAAAAAATGGTAGATTTTTAGAATATGTAACTCAAGGTTGTGTACTCAATGTTTTCTGTAAAAATAACAGCAGTGACATAGCTAGTTCAAATTAATAATAAATGTCTGGAACTTTCATGAGTGCTTCCTGATGTTCACAAAGAAAAATGCTCTTAATAGAAAAAATGATTCAAGAATGAAGCAATAAGGCAGTCTGTAAAGAATCGTATTGATAAAATACATTGATGTTAGAGTAGTATATGAATGTAAAGTGAATCAAATAAAAACAAAGTGGTCATCATTTCCAGAATTAAAAGGTTAAAATACAGAAATTCCATGCCATAATTGGCATTGGGTTTCTGTGAAAGGGTGTATTAGTTTTTTATTGTTGTAACTAAAATACCTGAGAAGAACAACTTGGAGGAGAAAAGGGTTATTTTGGCTCATGGTTTAGAGGTTCAGTGCATAGTCAGCAAGCTCAAAGACAGAAACATTTTGGTGGAGGAAGCCACTCAGCTCATGGCAGCCAGAAAGCAAAGAGAGAGAAAAGAAAGGACCAAGGACACAGATAGTTCCTAAGGCCACACCGCTACTGATCTACATCCATGCCTCACATGCCTATAGTT
Source organism: Graphiurus murinus (assembly GCA_004027655.1). Lineage (NCBI taxonomy): Eukaryota > Metazoa > Chordata > Mammalia > Rodentia > Gliridae > Graphiurus > Graphiurus murinus. The sequence continues at coordinate 28,544 of PVLC010018136.1, forward strand.
ACCACCTGTAGTCCATTCAATTTATTAACCCATCAAATAGATTAGCCTACTGATGAGGTCAGAGGCCAATCCAATCGTTTCTTGAAAGCCCCACCTCTGGACATTGCTGCATTGCCTAACACATGACTTTCTAGAGGACATTTCTGATCCAAACCACAACCAAGGGTTAGTGTTCCTCTACTAAAGAATAAGCAGACTGCAGAAAACTTAGAAGGCTTCATATGCATTAAGTGCCATGAGGAATATTAACATCATCTCCAAATTGTGGCTCATGAATCCTAGCATGAGTTTGGAAAAGCCTTTTCCTGCCATCACAATGTGTTTTTGCTGAATGCATGCTGCTTTTATGCAGTAAGAGCTGTTATCTGGCAGAGAGTTTGCCAAAATGTATACCACACTTCTTACTTATCAAACCTTTCATCTCCTTGTGTGGGAGAGAAAAAATATGTTTTCTTTACACATCACAAGGTTCATGGCTGAGGCACCTATAATAAAGATAGATTAACAACAGAAAGCACAGTATTTACTTAATGTAAGTGATATGTGACATAGGAACTTTCAGAAATGAAGACCCCAAAATACAGGGGAACCTGTGCTGAGTTTGATGAAGTGGATAGTTGTGAAGAAGTACAATTGGACAAAGGAAGAAAGATCCAGTGGTAATATACTGTGGGAAACTCAGCAAGGCCAGTCTGTTCAGATGCTTCCTGGTGTCTTTGTGTTTTTGAGGATAAGCATATTTCTCTCCTCTGGGTAGAGTCAGGGCACATCTGGAATGAAGATTTTAATGACCTGTTTCAGGGGAGAAGGAAGCAGAAGAAGATGAGAATAACTTTCTTGATTCTGCTGTTTCCTTAAATGCCAAGGTGCCATATTTTGGAGTAGCATGTTCTGAACTCTATCACTAGCCTCTGTGGATTTATATGGGAATAATTCATAGAAACTGTGAAGTGCATAGTGTGTTTCTAGCTCCTTTGAGGTGCTGAGACGTTTATGATAGGTCTTGAGGACACAGATGGTATTTTCAGGCTTTCTTTACTTTTTGAAGCTGGTACATTGACCGTAAAAACATGAAAACTTGCTTATATAGATGGTGACAGGAAACCAGATTTAGTTTTTAGGTTACCACCCAAGCTTTCAGAACAATGGTGTTTTAGTAAGAGATAGAATGCCTTTCCTGAAGACTAGGAAAAAAACATTTTTATTTCTTTCATTCATATTAACACAGGAAGTTATCAGACTAAGAATTCTCCATGATCAATGTGGGTAGAAAGAAAAAAAATGCTTTTCTGGTTCCTGCTTTCTGAGGCCATACTAGCCTGTGGAAAGATAAACAGAGTTGTTACAATTCTTATTAGTGATGAATGTATCTTTTGATTGTGAGCCTAAAACAAAATATGTTGTGATGGCTAAATAGAGATATCCAGCACCTATCTCCTACTCTACAAAGAACCAAAGTAACAAATGTATAGCTGCATTTGAGGTTAGTAATTATGGGAAAACACTGGAAATCAGCCAGAGAGGGGCTGGGGTCTTATAATATTCAGAGATCTGGGACTACAGCACAGGAAGAGAAACAAAATACCCTTGCTAGGGGTGTCAAGTGCAACTTTGCCTGGCTCTGATTGAGGCCCCACTTCCAGGAGGCAAAACAATTGAAGCAACACAAAGAAACACCATAGTAACTGCTCTCACCTCTCCCCTCTGCACCTCACTCAGGTGCCTATTATTGACTACACAGGGAGGGCACACTTTTTCCCACTGCTGCCTGAGCACTGAGGCATCCTGAGAGGACCTTGAGCAGCTCCATGGCTCCAGCCATCAGCTTGTGGCTGGCAGGGGGATTGTAAGTGAAACAGCCTGACTCCAGCTGAGGTCCTGCTCCTAGGTGAGCCCTGCTACTGAAGCAGTGCAGAGTAATACTAGAATTCTTGCTGGCACCCCCTATATGATTCTGGCAGCTAGTCACCCCACACCTTGTCTGATCATGCAGTGCTGTCAGGACTGAGTGTGAGCACCACAGAAGAAGTGCTGTGGTTCTTACCACCACCTCTCCCCATGAGGTATCTAGGTTGATGTCACTGACTGGTCAGGGGACAAGTGTTTTAGGTTCCTCACCAGGGCTGGAGACACCAGAGTGCTAGGCCATTGGTAGTAGCAGGACTAGTAATTTACAGTACTTGAAGAAACCCTCACTGTGTAATAGAGCCCACCACTTTCATTGTAGAAGTAGCCACACAGGGAGTACCCCACATCCACTGATTTCTACACCATAGCTGCCTGAACTCCCAGAGTGTACCTATTCTTGCATGGTCTGCAGAGACAGTTGGTTTCTTCATTTCTGACACAGTATACACTGTGCCCAAACTCACTCATCACAAAGTAGTTATGTGGAGGCTATACTAAAATGCACTAGAAGCAAAATCAGCATTGCATAACAAACCCACACCCCAAGACACATATTCAGGAGAAAATTGCTTACTAAGAAGGCCACTCCATAAAAGTGAGATATTTCATCCACCTGATATGCAAATCTTAATGTAGGGACACAATAAGGCAATGTAATGCCTTCAAAAGAACACAACACTCTGGGAACAGATTCTAAAGACACTGAAATAGATGAAATGCCTGATAAAGAATTTAAAAGAATAATTATGAAAATTCAAGCTCAGTGAGATTCAAGAGAATACAGATGACACACAGTTAAGTAAAGTCAGGAACAAAATGTGGGATACGAATGAGAAACTCAGCAAAGAGAGATGTGAAAAAGAACCAAACAGAAATATTGGAAATGAAGAGTTAGATAAATCAAATAAAAATACAGTTAAGAGTTTCAATGACAGACTTAATCAAGTGAAAGAAAAAATATCTGAACTTCGATGAGATCTGGGCCAATTTTAAAAGAGCTAACCTAAGAATAATAGGCATAGAAGAGGGATTAGAAGTTGAAACTAATAGAATAAACAATATTTTCAAAGAAGTAATATCAGAATTTTCCAAACAAAGAAAGAGAAGTTGACACACAGGTACAGGAAATATATAAAACTCCTTTGAGACAAGACCAAAGAAGAGGTTCACCATGTCACATAATAATCAAGTTGACTAATGTAGAGGCTAAGGAGAGAATTTTAAAGGCAACAAAAGTAAAAGGCCCAGTGACATTTAGAGGCAAACCAATCATAATCACTCCAGACCTCCCAAATCAAGTCATGAAAGCCAGGAGGGACTGGAGTAACATATTCCAAACTCTGAAAGAAAATAACTTGCAGCCAAGATTCTTCTGCCCAGCAAAACTTTCTCTCAAAATTGATGAGGAAATAAAAACCTTCCATGACAAACAGAAACTGGAAGAATTTCTGTCTTCCAAACCAGCAGTAGAGAAACTACTCAAAGAGATTAACTACAAATAAGAACTAACAAGTAAATGTCAGAGCCAGAGAAACAATAATTTCCAGGAAGCAAAAAACTAAGCAAAGAAGAACAAACACTACTACAAACAGAAGTCAAAACCCAAAATGTTAGGAATTAAAAATCATCTCTCAATAATCACACTGAATATAAATGGTCTCAACTCCCCAATAAAAAGGCACAAGGTGGCAAAATGGATCAAAACCCAGAATCCATCTATATGCTGCCTGCAAGAAACACACTTTACAAGCAAAGATTCCCACAAACTAAAGGTGAAGGGCTGGAGTAAGGTAATCCATGCCAATGGAACTTGAAGACAAGTGGGAGTAGCAACCATGATATCAGATAAATTAGACTTCAAGCCTAAGCTTATTAGAAGAGACAAAGCAGGTCATTTTTTACTAGTAAAAGGAACAATCCAGCAAGAAGAAATAACAATTATCAACATCTATGCCCCAACCACAGTTGCAGCCACTTTCATAAAACAAACTCTGCATTATATAAAATCATACATAGATCCCAAAACACTAATATTGGGAAACTTCAATACTCCTCTCATATCACTAGACCAATCTTCTAAACAAAAGGTCAGTAA
>PVLC010018137.1:0-32519 GCA_004027655.1 Graphiurus murinus
AAAAAAATTATTCCAACCTAGAAAAGATATTAACAAGTCAAGGGTCAAGGCTTACTAGATTGGAGAATAAAACCATTTCTCATTCCAAGCTTTGCCAGCCAGCAAAAGGCTCTCAAAGTAAGAAATGGCTTTAGCCCAAAAACAAATGCTGGGTTCTGCCAATAAAGCATGGCCTTAGGATAAAGATTAAATCAAGGCTCTTAAGCCCTAAAAAATTTGAGACCATGCCCAATCAACCCTCTTGACAAAACAAGACAACTTGTAAGACTTAGGGATATTGTAAGGCATTCAAATTCTAAGCTTAAGGTAGAAAGAGTCCTATTACAAACATGTGTATGTGTGCCTTCCTATTTCATAAAGTAAATTATAATTTAACATACAAAAAGCCAACAAAGTTTATTTTTATTTTTAAAGAATCATATGAGTTTATATGGGAAGGAATAGAGAAAGATCAAAGAAAAGAGAATTTTGGGTCTTCAAGTTTCTATAGACAGAAAGAGGATGAGAAAGCTATTTGGCTATAAACATCTCATTTTTTTTCTCATTTATTTTTTATGGGAAAGATGAATCAGAAGACATAGTCAGTAGTTCAGAAAATAGAGATAAAAACAGAAGATTGGACCTATTCTCTAATCAACATACATCCTCTGTACCCCTAACAGTGAATGTGTAACATTTACCTATCTAGATTTTAGAATTAGGAGAAGCCAGTGACTGCTGTATGCATTCCCAATCCCAGCCTGTTTAATATGAGTGTCTTCATAGTAATCCTATCCCTGTCTCACCATTTTATGCTGAGCACATGGGGGGCAGGTAGCTTGTGTTCCTGGATCACAGATTTCCAAATCTGTGGAAGCCTCATCTGTACCAAAGATGATTTATCTGATAAGATTCAGACTTTAAGCCAGAGACTGATGCTTTAATGGAATGAGACTTGAAGCTATTGTGTAGGAGAAAATTATATTTTTGCATGTGGGAAGGATGTGGATCATTTGGGACCAGAAGGTAGGCTATAGTAGCTAATCTCTGAAGATGATCTGTAATAATCCACAACTTCCGGTGTTTATGCCCTCATGTTGCCGTCTCTACATTTACTCAAGGACAGCTTGGGACTTACTTTAAAATAATGTACTAGAAGAGAGGAAGCACTTGCTAGTTTTAGGCCTATGACTTAAGAAGGCCTCACAACTTTTGTGCTTTACAGAGACTTGGAATCACCATGTTAGATGCCCCATCACCTAACTGGAGAGCACAGCCAGGTGTGGTGGCACACACCTATAATCCCAATAATCCCAGTATTTGGGAGCCTGAGATAGGAGGATTACAGGTTTGAGACCAGCCTCAGAAGTCACACACACACACACACACACACACACACACACACACACACACACACAGCAATGACCTTGTCCACCTTTCTCACTGCTGTGTACCCCTCCCCTGATCCTAGAACAATTGTTGGCATGAGTGAAAATAAAAAGACAGATGCTATTTGTAAAATCTTTATTGCGGCACTTGACTGCCCCAGAAGACACTTTTCTTTTACAAAATGATTACACTTTTAATTATTTGTTCAAGCTGCCTTTTCTTCTGATTACAAAGTCTTTGATGGTAAAGAGCATGTCTTTCTAATTGATGTATTCCCATCCCACAGCATAGTGCTTGGCATATAAGAGGTACTTAGTAAATGTGAATTTATTTATCTAACAAAACCTTGTGTCAAGCACTGTTTTAAGTGCTTTACAAATATTAGTTCATTTACTCTTCACTACAATTGTAAGAAAAATACAATTTTTTTAATTTATTTATTTATTTATTTATTTATTTATTTATTTATTTATTTATTTATTTTGGTACTAGAGCTTAAACCCAGGGGCATTCTATCTCTGACCTATACCCAAACACTTTTTTTTTAAAATTCTGAAGCAAGGTCTTGCTAAATTGCTGAAACTGGCCTTGAACCTGCAATCCTGCTGTCTCAGCTGCCCAAGAACTGGAATTACAGGCATGTACCACCATACCTGGCTACTATAACAATTTTAAGATGAGAAAACTAAAGCATCCAAGGTTAAATAATTTCCCCCAAATACAAAGGAAGTAAGCAACATAGCTGAGATATGAATTCAAGAGCCAAACAAAAACTATTGCACAAGAGCCTACACTTTTAAACTTTTCAAATACCTTTTTGAATGAACAAATGTTTTTTTTTCTTATCTGTAATTAGGTTTTATTTATTTTTTGATAGAAGGCATAATTTTTTAAAATACAGATATGGTTTCAGATCCTACCAGGAAAGGGGAAAAATGGATAAATGAGACATCACTAAAATTAAAACCTTTTGATCTTTAGAAGACATAAAGAAGGTAAAAAGATAATTCACAGAATGGGAAAAATATTGTAAATCAAATATCTTATAAGAGACTTGTATATAGAGTATATATACATATCATATTTATAACATACATAAAACATTATATCTTGTTTTTTTAACAGATACTCTTATTATTAAAACCTGAATATTTTATTAAAACTCTACATAGGCTTATAACACATACAACAAAAGCAAATATATGAGTTTACTTGTTCCATTTAAACTTACCTAAAAATACTTTATTTGAAATTACCATCAGCTGAAGAGCAGGAAAACAAGAACTACAAGATCATACTTCTCTTTCCTCATAGTGAATCTATATCCCAAGCATACTGGTCTCTGCCAGAAACACTGGATTTACATGACTTTTTTTTTTTTTTTTTTTACTTTTTCACTTCTTATTCTTTTTTAAAAAATATTTTATGTTTTTTTATCGGCGCATTATGGTCTCACATCGTAATGTAAATCATATTGACATTGACATACATGCACACAGCATTTGGTGCACACCCTCCACTTCCCCATCTCCCTCCTTCCTATACAGAGGACTGAGACTGATATTGGGATTTTCACATATGTACACACAGTTCATGTTAATATTTTTATTAGTGCACTGCAATTATACATCATAGTGAAGTTCAATGTGATACACACATATGCATATAGCTCTTGATGTACTTCCCTCCACATCCCACCCTGCTACCCCTTCTTCTCTCCTTGCACATTCTAGCAAAACCAGTTGTAATATCTTTATATATTGCCAAAGAGTTATTTTGAACTGTTTCTCCCCTCAATCCTCCTTTCTTCCCTCTCCACCTTCCTCACACAATCTCTTTCCACTATTCTACTGGCCTCCACATTTATTCAAAGTCCCTTATGTTTCCTGTTTTCTCTCTAGCTTCCACATAGAAGAGAAAACATACAACCCTTGACTTTCTGAGACTGGCTGATCTCACATAGCATAATATTCTTTAGTTCCATCAAATTATTTTAAACACATTATTTGACTGGCTTCACATGTGCAGAGGCATTTTTTTTTTCTTTTTTGAGGTACTGGGGATTGAACCCAGGGGCATTCTACCTCCAAGCTACCAAACCAGCTCTATTTTTTATTCTTCATTTTGAAATAGGGTTTCACAAAGTTGCAGAGGACCTCACCAAGTAGCTGAGGCTGGCTACAAACCTGCAGTCCTCCTGTCTCAGCCTCTGAAATACTGGGGTTACAAGCGTGCGCCACCACGTCTGGCCAGAAGCAATCTTTATAATGAATATAGTATGTATTCAATACATTTATCTCACTTTTAATGCTAATGTGTATACATTAACATATATATATATATAAAATTCTTGAGTGACTTTGAAATGTTTGTATAAATGGTATTTTACTTTGTGTTTTTATTAGAATTTACATTTTATTTCACTATTTTTTAAATATTTGTATATTTATGTAGTTATAGAACGGTTTTATTTCATTTTAATTATATTATAGAATTCCACCATATACATATAACAAATCTTATTTGTATATTCCCTTGGTGATAGACAAATGAGCTATTTTCAGCTACTCACTGAAAATAATACCATAGGAAACATTCTTGTGTGTGTTTGTGTGTGTGTGTGTGTGTGTGTGTGTGTGTGTGTGTGTGTTGTGCAAAGACATGAACATTTTCCCAGGGAACATACCTATATGTGAAATTGTAGGTCATCAATTCCTTTCATTTTACTTTATATATTTATAAAATATTTAAATAAAATCCAAACTTCAATATCTGTATTGATTCTTGAAAAATTTTAGAATCACAGCTTTTTAACTATCTTCTGAACTTCACCCCTTTCTCCCTCTCTTTTCTTTCCTTTCCCTCTTTCTTCCCTTCCTTTCATTTTTTTTGGGGGGGGGCGGAACTGGGGATTGAACCCAGGGTCATTCTAACTCTGAGCTACTCTCCCCCAGTCCTATTTTATTCTTTATTTTGAAGCAGGGTCTCACTAAGTTGTGGAAGGCCTCACTAAGTAGTTGAGACTGGTTGTGAACCTGTGATCCTCCTGTCTCAGCCTCCCAAGTACTGGGATTACAAGTGTGTGCCACCATGCCTGGCTTCATTTCTTTTTAAAAATATATTGGGGATTGAACCTAGGGTCTATGCATTGAGATATATCTTTTTTTTTTTTTTTGAGAATGTACCTTACTAAGTTGTACAGGCTGACCTTGAATTTATGATTCTCCTGCTTTAGCCTCCTGAGTATCTGGGGTGTGCACTAACATGTCCAACATTTTTTTTGTTGTTGTTGTCTAAATTTTAGTTCCACCTTTTGTTTATACCTAAAAGTTATATTTATATATTTCATAGTACTTAAATTCAAATATGTTTATTGACTTTGTTTAATAAGAATTTACCTCTATTTTTGTTTTCTTTTTGCCAAAGTCTATGGGTGATAAGCTTGAAATGTCTGAAAATATCTTTTCTTTTTTTTCACACCAGTCTTGAATGATGGCTAAGCTAGATAGATTTCTAAATGATAGCTATTTTCCCTCAGTACTTTGACGATATTTCACCATTGACTTTTGGACATCTATTCTAGTTGATAGAAATCTGTTACCCATCTAATTATGGTCCCTTTAATGAGAGCTCTCTCTCTCTCTCTCTCTCTCTCTCTCTCTCTCTCTCTCTCTCTCTCTCTCTCCCTTTCTTGTGATTTTATTCTGATGTTCAGCAGGTAGTTTCACTGTGACATATCTTTGTGTGAAATTATTATTTTTTTACTTCTCACTGACCTTCTGTACTCTAAGGAATTTAAATGCCTTTTTAAATTCTACATAGAGGAACATGTTAACTTTAATAGTGTATAAATAGCTGGATATTCAAAAGTAGGGACCATACCATGTAATCAGTACCTAGAACAATAAAGAGAATATGAGTTACACCTAGAATCTTTCCTTACTCTCCCATCTAGTCACTTCTTTCCAAAGTAGACATTACCTGCAGTAGCATGGACTAATTTTGTTTTTGTTTTTTATAATCTTTTGTGTTCACCTTCTTCCATGTGATATTAGGTTTGAGAGCTCCACGCATATCATTGTATGTATTTTGAGATCATTCTCACTGATGTATAGCATTCCACGATATGAATATTTGGCATTTAATATACTCTGGCTCTGTTCCCTTGACATGTGTTTTTCTCAGTTTCTACAAATTCACGGGAATCAAATTCTTGTCCAACTTTGAATCCAGGTGGTTTGTGGCTTTATGACCCACTAATAACTGCATGTCGCTATTCCATTTCTGGCCTACAGAGAGATAATTATCAGTCTTTTTTGAGCAATGCTATGTCTATTTAAATATATATTCACATGACATATGATATGTTTATTACCATGTATATACACATATATAAGTGCATAAAAAAGCCATTATTACCATGGGCTCAGAACAGTAAGATGTGACATTATAGAACCAATATATTGACTTATTGACTCATTTTAAATTTGGGAGAGGGAACATAAGTTTTCTGCTTTCATTATGAAGAAAGTCTCTCATTTTGTGCTATCAAATCCCAGTAATATTGTGTATATACATTTTTTGTCTTTGTATTATTTTATGTGCTTTTATTGGTACATTATAGCCTTACATCATAATGTAAACCATGTTGACACTGACATAAATGCACACAGCACCTGGTAGCCACCCCCTGCCTCCCCATTTCCCCCTTCCCAATACAGAGTACTGAGACTGACATTGGTATATATAGTCGATAATAGCATTTACATTAATGAATCTCCGTCTTACATTTTTAAACAAAATATAACTGGCTTCTAGGAGTTCCAAAAAGAAAGTTTGTAGCTAAAATTAAATAATATAGTTCCAGTTTTTTTTTTCTTTTTGGAGTACTGTATTGGATTAAACCTAAGGGAATTCAACCTCTGAGCTTCACCCCCAACCCTATTTATTTATTTTTTAATTTTGAAGCAGGTTATAACTAGGTTGCTGAGAACTTTACTAAGCTGCTGATGCTGACCTTGAACCTGTGTTCCTCCTGTCTCAGCCTCCCAAGTACTGGGATTACAAGGTGTGTGTCCCCATGTCCAGCTCATAGTTCTAATTTTTAAATTATGCATATCCATTGTTACATTTATGTATTTTAAATTATGTATTTTTATCATGTCAATAATGATATAAATTTTATATTTAAATACACTTTAAGTAAAATTGAGCCACAGTAAAGAACATATTAAATATTTCAGATTGTAAATGAAAATGGCAAAAATCATAAAGGTGATAAGTTAATTATTTAAATTTGAGAAACTTTTAATCAGTAGGTATGATTACTGAACTTCAATGTATTAGGTTACAAAGTTGAGGCTTATATTTACCTTTTGGATCAATGGGTGAACTCTCCTGCAGGAAATCTGCAGCTGTAGCTACCTCTTTGGAAACATCACCCCCTCCCTCACACTTTTTCCCTGCAATCAAGCATGATAAGTTGCAACTGACCTGAGGAACAATGTGATAACAATTCCATGGGATAAAAATTAAACCTAAGGCCATAATAACCCAAGGAATGTACCAAATGATATAATTTCAGACACAGCAGCAAGCAATTTTAATGGAATTCCGAGCATTACTCATGGTTTAGATCATGAAAGACAAATAGGTTTGAACACGTGTGCTAAAATCAACCCACTGAGTACCTTCTGAAGTGTTCAAAATAATTCTGAAGGAAAACTGGAATGTTAAGAATGCAATAGGCATGGGTGTGAAAGTGCCAAAATTTATGTTATATTTTTGCCATTCTTGTTTAGAGACAGAAATAAATAGTCCTGATTTTTTTTTTCTTTCCTGTGGTACTGGGGATTGAATGCAGGGGAATTACACCTCCCAGTCATACTTTCAGTCCTTTTAAAACTTTTTTTTTTGAAACAGGGTCTTCCTAGGTTTCTGAGAGTCTTGCTACACTTCTGAGGATATTCTCAAATCTTTGATCCTCCTGTCTTAGCTTCCCAAATTCTGGGATTATAGCTGTGCACTACCACACCCAGCTTTGCTGATCTTTGATGATCTCAAATATCTGGAAGGCAATTCTTAACTAGAATTCTGGAGTACAATAATATGATATATACCTATGATAATTATTTTAAATAAATTGAATATAGCATGATTTATGGTTCCACAGATGTATTTATTAGGAAATAATGAACTCTTGTTCTTCTGTAAAATAAAATGAAAATATTAGAAGACAATTAGGGTAATAAGGATGGAGGGCAGGGAGTGGTTGGCAGATATTTGGTAGCTTTTTAATAAAGCAGTTTAATTTTAAAATTACCAATACTAGAGAAAATGTCTTTCAGAAAAAAATAAAAAATAAGTTGCCATAGTAACTCAGTGCTAGAACCTCCACACAGACCAAATTTAGCAAGGCTATACTTATTGTTTATTTGTATAAGCTATTCACTTGACAAGAGGAAAGAAAAAGTGAAAATAGGTTTATTTTGTTCCTACTGTGTGTCAGGTGCTTGGCATACTTTCACCATTGCTTTTCATAAAAATCTAGCAAAGATGGTATCAATATCATCTGTTTTACAGAAAAAGAATTCAAGACTCAAAATGGTCATTTACCTGCCTGCATTGCAGCATATGTGAGGGGCAGAGTTATAAATACAGGTTTCCCTGGAGTCCATGTTATCCAAAGGACTTTGGATAATGTTCATGCATCTTCACAGATCCTAACTGTCTTTCTGTAGACTACAGGAAGACATTATTGCTATGTTAAAAGGTAATTTGGTCCAATGAGTATCAGGGTATTTTATATTATAGGGACAATTAATATAAAGTTATATATAAGAATATAAGTATACAAGAACAGTTTCTTTGTTAGTAATATAACTGGAGAAATGGTGGACTGCTTCATTTTTCTGAGGTGACAGTAAGACTCCTGAGAGACGCAGTTGGACAGTTTCCCAATTTTTTTTTTTTACATTATCCCAATACCTACCAAATTTGCCTCAAAACATACTTTCTAATATTTTTAACATATCGTGTGTGTGTATGTGTGTGTTTTGCATATGTGTGTGTAGTACTGGGAATTAACCCAAGGGCATTCTATCTTCAAGTCTCCCAAGTGCTGGGATTACAGGCAAGTGCCACAACACCCAGCCAGGTATCATTAATTCTAATTCCAATTCTAAACTTTGTGTCCTCTCACTTATTAAAGACACATATATTTAATGCCTACCATATATCAAGCACTGTGTTATGTCTTAGGAATCACAGGAAATCAGTCTGGCAGGATAAGGCTTTTTTCCATCATATGACATTTGTGATAATGCTGAAGTTTACCAGGGACAAACAAGGCCACTGAGAGAGTCCCTGGTCTCCTTTCTTCTCCTGGCAAACCATTCCGCAATTAACCTAAACCTTTGTTCAGAAATTGAATTACTTGTACTCCAGGGAAATTCCATTGTGAACCATCTTGAGATTTGGTTACCTGAGGATTTGTAGCCCACAGGAAGTAAAACAAGCTCCCTGAATACTAACAGACACTTTGATCTGAGTGGGAGTTTGATGACTTCTTTTGTTTTAAGATGTCTTAAAGAATCAGAGAGAGAACAACTGAGATGTAGTAATCAGCTCTGGAGCCTGGGATGGATCCTAATAACCACAGGGGATGGGGAAATCCCATTGACCTAGTTTGCTACAGACTCATAGAACTGGGGATTAGCCCAGCCATTGCTTATGTGTTGATAGGATGAGGCGAATTGGTTTCCAGCCTAGTTCCCACAAGAAATTAAGGACAGAAATATCTTGAGCATCACCCACAGACTATGGAATGAAACTCAAACTTCTTAGCATCTAATCACTAGAGCATCTAATCACTGCGTCTTCTAATTTCCTGTTATAATTCATACAAATCTGTGTTATACATAGAACAGAAATTTTTATGTGACCACAGATAAATTTTCCTTTTCCTAACCTCTCTGATCCTCAGCTTCCTCACTCACAATATTGGAATTATATTAGCTCTCACGTCTAGAGTTCTTGGAGTATGCTACAAATCAACACACACAAAGCCTATGGAGTGGCAGCTGATGCCATCATTTCTCCTGGTTACACAACTCTCAGCAACAGCTAGAGTCACCATTTAGCATTTAGTTAAGGTGAATAAGTGTACTGAAAACCTACCTACATTCTCCATGCAGCAAATCATTCTCCATTAGTCTAAATCTTTGTTCAGAAATTGAACACCTTGTCTCAAGGGAAATTCCAATGTAAATCATTTTGCAGTTTGGTCAGTTATTGACCCTCAGGTTGATTTATTAATTCTTGCCTCCATGTCTGATCCCTCCCTAAAATTCTTTTTCCATTCCTCATTATTAAGTACAAGTCCCATAGCAAGGCCTGGTATAAATCCTACACACTCATACATCTGGACTGCTCTCTGCACCCTACTGTGATTCCTTTATTGTGAAATGCCACTCACAGTGACACTTATCACATATTTCTTTCTATTGTATTCTTGGGCAAAAGACTTCTCATAGAGACGAATAAGATTTGTGAAGGCAGCTGTTACATTATCTACTTTATTTTAAAATCTCCCCATGCATCTACCTAGCACAATTCATACCTGGAAGATGCTCAGGAAATAATTGTTGCTTAATGGATTGAAATGGAGGCCAGGAAGCCTTGAGTTCCATGGCTGTGTCAGTTGATGGGTGCAGAGTTGAGCCTTTAAAACCTCTCCAGAGGATTGTTCATGAGCCCTAAGCTTCAACCAGCCAATCAGGTTCTTATCTCATGTTAACTGCCACTGGCATAGGCAGGGAATTCAGTCATGGAATCTGAGTCTCATACTCGCATTTGACATCCATTATGATACAGGATGGCACCTGTTTCTGCTTATGAATGTGATTTCCACTGGACATGGATGAGGTCTGAGTATCAGAGTGATACCTGTGGGTAATGGCTACAGCTCCTCACTCTGTCTACCAAAAGAGCTGTATTTCAATGCAGATAATAGTTCAATGTGAATAATAGTTTAAAAAATTAAATGCCTTATCCTTTACATAAGTAGTAGACATCCTTGAGATACTATAACTATCTAATTAGAGACACATCATTTTCCTCCAGTTCCTAATGCATTCTGGCATCCAAAACTTCCATATGTCCAGAAGCAAATAATTCCCTTGTTTGGGTCATAAAAACAGAAAACATCCTTTTTCATAATTAAAGCATGCAGCTCTTCCAAGGAGGTCACTCCTTGCTAGCTCAGAAAAGCACAATCCATACTAAAGAAGAATTATGCATGAGTTAGGGCCAGGAGTTACACTTGGATAAAATCCTCAATTACTGTAGATTCATTAATGCATATTTGGTGTCTTACTGCCGAGTGTCTGTTCTGAATAAATTGCGCTCTCATGCATGCACTCAAAGAAATGACAAAATTCTGAATGAACAAGCAGTCAGCACTCAGGAGAGAGAAAGACTTCAGGCCATTGTTATTCAGAACCTCCCATATTTGTCACAATTGGGAAGAAGAGGTGCATGGTAATGTCACAGAACCACAGAATCTCAGAGTTAGAGACCCGAGATCATCTCTCTTGCCACCCCTTTCCCAGATCCTCCTCCAGCTAGGGCATAAATCCGTATGGAATAGTCATAGAGGATTGCATAAAAAGTTCCAATCACCAGGACCTCATCTTCTGACACATTCTTTTTCATAAAATCAGTATAAGATTCCTTATTTATGCTTAGCTAAAATCTGTCTTCCCACAGGTTCTCATTATCCTCAAGGGACCCGCAGCCATTCTAATCCTTCTCTCCCAATAATAGTCTTCTCAATATTTAAAGAGCTGTCACATATTTTATCCTGTGAAAATATGTACAAGGGCAAAGAAAATGAGCCTGTGAAAGGTGGTGGTGCTTGTACTCAAAGATATTAGAAAACAAGGACAGGGAAGAGACAGGGTTATCCAGTGGGGTCTCCTTCTAATCAGGAGCTTCATTGACTTTCTTCCTTTTGAGGTACCCATACTCTCTCCTCCTTCAGCAAGTGGCTTTGCCATCTATCAGGTTGTTCAAGCTAAAAGTTACTGCTCTCTTACCTTTCACGTACAATCTACTACCTACATTCTAAATGTACCTTGACTAGATCTACTTATTTTTATTTTTACTGCTACTATCTTAATCCGAGCTACTGCCCTCCTTTTTTCAAAGATTATTCTAATTCCTCAGGGCTAGTATCCCATATCCACCACGCTTGCTTGTCTCTAGTCTAAACTCCAAGTTAGATCACTACCCACCCCTACTTTAGACCCTTCAAAGGGCTTCCTGATGCTCTCTTAGGACCCAAACCGAAGTCCCTAACACAACTTTCAAGGCACTGCTTCTCTCAACCCCTGCTTCCTCTCAGTCTCCAGTGGTTCCTTATCTCCAGTAGCTATGATACAGTTCTTACAAGATAGGGGAAAGGTAAAGAAAGGAAATCTGAGTAGACTGAAAAGGAGTAGTCCTAGATAAAGTAGGGGAAATAAGAGTATATGTTGTCACAAGCCAAGAAAAGAGAGAACTTATATAGAGGATTGTCAGTGTATTCAAATGTCACAAGAAGGTCAAAGTAAGGTGAGATTCAGGATCTATGGATCCACTGGTAACTTTACTAAAATGAGTTTCTAGGCAAAAAATTGAAAGGTACAGACAGGTTGCAGTGAGGTGATGTATAAAGAGTTGAGGAAACAGATCCAGGTAGATATAAAATAACTAGATGGAGAAGCAAAGACAAAATACAAAATTAGTTTCAGCCAGTAATGGTGGCATATGGCTGTGATCCCAGGACTTGGGAGGCTGAGACAGGAGGATCACAAATTCAAGGGCAGCCCCAGCAACGTAGTGAGATCTTCAGCAACCTAACAAGACCTTGTTTCAAAATAATAAAATTAAAAGGGCTGAGGATGTAGCTTAAAGGTAGAATGCTCCTGGGTTCCATCCCTAGTACAAAAAAATATATTTTTTAAACAGAGGGATTCTGTTTGGAAAAGAGAGATTAAAGAAACATAAAATGAGTTAAATTATTAAACAAGATTCCTGGGGAAATAAAAAAGGTAAGATCAAGGCAACACATGATTATGCAAAATAGCTAGAATAATGGTTTGTATAGAGTCCTCAATGAGTAATTAGAATATAAGGAAGGGTATTGATTTTTTATGAAATGGAAAATAATATATTTTAAAGAAAGAGAGGTGGGTCTATGGAGAAGAGAAGAATTTCTTACTTCATTTTTCTAAGTGCATAATATACTTTGGACTTAAGAAAATTACTTGTGAGATGTAATCAAAAGCTTTTAGTAGCACTAATTTTGTATGTAGTTTGCATTCTGTAGACTTTACCAATTCTCCATTAGAAAAATTACTCCTGTTTTGCTGTGCCTCTCCATCTACCCAAGAATGGCACTTAACTTCTCAACAGGCATAAAACCCACTCAATATTGTACTAGTTCTTTCACATTTTATTTTGTTTTAAAGGAAGAATCAAGACCTTTGACCTATTGTTTGAATGTATAGCTCATTGACATAATTTCAAGTTTGTACCAGTATACCATGTTATTATTCACTCACTCAATATTTGGAGCCAGTAACAAAAAGAAGTGTGTGTGTGTGTGTGTGTGTGTGTGTGTGTGTGTGTGTGTGTGTGTGTATGTCCCTAAGGATTAAGTTTAGAAATAGCCATGGTGTTATGGTTGCCCAGAAAAAATGTATTGCTGCTATTTGTAAATCGAAAACTTTTAAGTCTGGATTAACAAAACAAGTATTTTCTGATAAAAGCACCTCTTGGCTTATTCCTTTCTGCTTTTTCTTCTGTAAAAAATATAAAATAAAATTTCCAGTTCTCAAAGAAAAACAATCTAATAGGATATAAGTATATAAAGTAATACAGATATTTAAAAATCAAGATATATCACATTAAATGCTAGAAATATTATAAAATCAAAGGAAAGAACAATCAGTGACAATTAATTTGTGTAAATAAGAAGTGGTAAACAGTAGACTATGAAGAAAACACATAAAACTATTTTTCTTTGTATCTTCTCTAATTTCCATTCTAAGAGGCTTTTTATAAAATGTGACTTGTAGCAAAATACTTCTGTTCTCTTCATCTTCATCAGCACCACATTATTTAAAACCCATTGCTAATGAGAACAGTTATAAACCAGCAAGGTAGATGAAAAGTAGAAGCAAGTTTAAAAAAAATTCAACTAGCTCACTCCTTGAGAAAAGTGCAAATTACTACTCATAATTCAGGACTTGGGCCAAAAGTCACCTCCTGTATGAAGTCTTCTTGATTTCCCTGACATCTCTCTGATTCCTGGCACTGGGTCTCTCTCATCACTATTATATCAAGCAGAATCTGCATCTCATAAGACTGGGGCCGCTCTCCAGTGCCAGAAATTGGTTTCATTAATCTCAATATCCCAAGCACAATGTTTGCTCACAACCAAAAATCAATAAATATTTGTTGAGTGAGAATGTTAATGAATTTCAACTTCGAAACCCTTTTGTATTTATTTTCTTGGCTTATAAGCTAACACTATCACAAATTCTGAAAGTAGGTGATACCGACCTCCCTAGGGGGAAAGTTGAAACATAATACAGATAGTAAAAGATCACAAATTTGTCACTGCATCTTTTGATTTGCTTAAATAAGGTAGATTCCCAGGGGGATACTGAGTAATTTTACTTTTCTGAAAAGGGGGTAATAAGCCATATAAGTTTGGAAACCTATGTGACTATATGATAGGCCTACTTGCTATCTTAATTGTTTCAGATATGTTAATCATATTTCTACAATAATACTGTGAATTCTTTCAGGTATGGCCCATAATCTCTATTCCCATGTTTCTTTCATCTCCTCAACATCTCCTCATCTTCTTGGACCCAGCATAATAACAGAAACATTCTTTAAGATCTTAATGATTAACCTATCCTTACAAAGCAATTTTCTGACAGAGAAGCAAGGGCTTCATTTGTAGGGAGGATAAATTTAATGTATATAGAATGGGATTTTCTAATGTTCAGATAAAAAGCAATTTTAATGGTACTTTTATTCACACCATTAATTAAGCTATTTTAATCATACTCTTTCACACCATTAAGTTGAATATATTTAATGTATATGGACTGGGATACTCTACTGTTAAAATAAAAAGCTATTTTAATGGTAATTTTATTCTCCTCTACCTCCTGCCAGAAAACCAGGGAACTTCTAGGTTGAATGGTAAGGAAATTCATCTGAAGAATCATCTAATGGTATGTGTAAAAGAATCATAAAGGACACCTGTATTAGCAATAACACACATTGGCAGACCAAACTGCCTCTTTTCATTTGCCAATTTGCTGGTAGCTTGGCACAGTAGCTAATGCCTTAGAATATTGTGCTTTAACATCCAATCCAAAACACATAGCAGATAAAAAAGTCAAGTAAGGAAAATAAAAACACATTGAAGGAAGAATTATCCCAAAGCCCAATGGGAATTGGGTCAGCTGTGAAAAGAGAGCAGTGGGTGTATATTAATAAGAATGGGAAAGATATGTTTGACTTAGAAGTAATATTCAGTTATTGAATCATCCAGAAAATGTTCAGTGAATACCTACTATGTTCCATATACTATGCTATATGTGCTAGGGACAAAATTGTAAAAACAGATACAGTTTCTTCCTCTAGGAACTCATAAAAGTGGATCAAGAATTAAACAAATAATTATGATAAAATATGAGAACTACCATTACATGGAATTTGGTAGAAGGCTGCTATAAGAACAAAATATGGGTACTCTTCTCATGTTTAAAGGTCTGGGAACAATTTCTAGTGGTGGTAGTCTAAACTGAGTAGATAAAACTGGCTTAGAAAAGGGTATCAGATGAGGAAGGAGAAAGGGGAATCAACATGTGAAGAAGAGTCCTGGAGAAAAGGTATAAGAATTCACTCAGAGGTCCAAGAGACAGTGAGCATGTCTAGATTTACATCCCAGCTCTGCTGTCACCATGTAACCTCTGACATTATTGCTCCTTCTATGTCTTGGTTCCCTATCATTTGAACACTTCACATTCATACTGCTGGAATACTGGTTGGCACCTAGAGGAAGTCTAAGGAATATTGTTCTTTCCTGCCTCCCTCCCTCCCTTCCATGAAAAGAGACAACACTTGTAGCCCCAGGTCTGTTGCCTAACCTTCCCTTTCCTGTGGAGTTTATTAGTAAACACATAGGCTCAGGATTGGCCCCATCATTGCAATAGCTGTACCTTTTTAATGTGGGTCCCTTTATCATAGTTTAAAGTTGACCTTTAAGCTGGGCATGGTGGCGCACGCTTGTAATCCCAGCATTCGGGAGGCTGAGACCGGAGGATCTGGGTTCGCAGCCAGCCTCAGCTACCTAGTGAGGCATTCCGCAACTTAGTGAGACTCGGTGAGACTCGGTTTCAAAATAAAAAGAATAAGAAATAGGGCTGGGGGTGTAGCTTGGAGGTAGAATGCCCCTGATTTCAATCCCCAGTACCACTAAATAAATAAATAAATAAATAAATAAATAAATAAATAAATAAATAAATAAATAAATAAAGTTGACCTTTAAATTTTCAGTCCTGGCTGTTTATATGAATGTGAAAGTTCACAATTCCATTTTTAAAAGCCTGTAGTATAGAGGATTGCCCAATCTCATTCTTCTAATAGATTCTAACCCAGTGCCAGCTTTTGGCATTTCATCCTTTCCTAAAGCTGCCCTCTTCAACTGAAACTCCCTAGATGAGGAAGTCTGACAATTTTCCTCAATAAATGTCTGTATTTTCTTCTTCTCTTTCTTCATAATGTCTCCTCAGTTAAGTGAGTATCTCAGGTGGGGCTTTCTTTACCTACTAACATGCATTAATTCATCCTAGAAAACAGAAATAATATAAATCAGCATGCGTGTATATGTGGTTATTAATTTATAATGTGATTATTAATTTTATTCATCACATTTCTTAATTGCTACTTTTTTAAATTCACTCATTAAACTAATATGTATATTGCACACACACCATGCTTATCTGTTGATATACCTGTAAGGAAATATAGTGCTATTTCTTTTTTTTTTTTTTTTCTGTTTAATATAGTACTTGAGACTCTAGCCAGAGCAATAAGGCAAGAGAAGGAAATCAAAGGGGTAAAAATAGGGAAAGAAGAACTAAAACTATCCCTTTTGCAGATGACATGATACTGTACTTAGAAGACCCAACAAACTCAACCAAAAAACTTATAGAACTGATAAACAAATTCAGTAAAGTGTCCGGATACAAAATCAGTCTTAATCAGAAGCCTTTTTATATGCCAACCACAAATCAATTGATATAGTGCTATTTCTTTACAAAGAAAAGAACCAGTTAGCACCAAATCAGCTTCACAGGAAGGAATACACCATGCAAGGACTTTGAGGAGTTTAGAATCTAATAGAAGACATAGAGTAAGGACATAAATTTAATAAGATGAAGAAAATGAAAATGTGGTAAAAGACATAAGCAGAAGACCTACGGAAGTTCACAGAAAGACTCTGACACAGGACACTTAGGGTCTTGGGCTCAAGCATAACTGTGCTGTTTTCTGTTTTCTTGCTTAACCTTTCTAAATTATCCTATATTTAAAATGAAGACATTTCTATGTCCACATGGTCTGGGTTTTCAAGAAGTCTTGCCGGGCATGGTGGTGCACACTTGTAATCCCAGCATTCGGGAGGCTGAGACCAGAGGATCCAGGTTCGCGGCCAGCCTCAGCTACCTAGTAAGGCACTCCGCAATTTAGTGAGACTTGGTTTCAAAATAAAGAATACAAAATAGGGCTGGGGGTGTAGCTCGGAGGTAGACTGCCCCTGAGTTCAATCCCCAGTACCGCAAAAAAAAAAAAAAAACCAAAAAAGAAGTCTTTTATTGTAGGATTGAATGAAACAAAATGCATAGATTTTCTTATAAACCATAAAATTTCATACATTTTTAATGGAATAGACCACTATCTAGAAAGGGATGCTATCTTTGGGAGAGTGGAAAGCAACATATTGGCCAGGCAAGCTAGAGTACTTCTATACAATCCTATTAAAGACCAGTAGCCCTGGGGCACGTGTGTGTGTGTGTGTGTGTGTGTGTGTGTGTGTGTGTGTGTGTGTGTGTGTGTGTGATGGGGAAGTTCTAAAGTTTGCAGCTCAATTTTCCAACTGCTTGTGTTTGGTTTGATGGGTTCATTATTTTTACATTTGAATTGGAAAGTGTTTGGAAGGGATGAGTGCTTTTAAGTTTATCCAGCCCCTAACTATTTCTCTTCTGAGCAGGCAAGAATTTACTAAGTCTCTCCAATACTTAGTCTCTCCAATACAGAGGCCTTGAGTCTATTACATATGTCCATTTGGGCTAAGTTGACTAGCCTCACTCCCAAGGGCATGTGAAACCCATATACACACCTCCATGTGATAACATTCATTGAATTCCTTGTTCTTCCTATAGATGTTCCTCTGTGTTCAGACATCATTTTACTGTTTTCTCTGTTGGACTTCACATAAATTATGTCTTTATTCCTCACTATTTTCTTCCTTCTACTCTCCCAGCCACCGCTACTGTTACATTTGCACCCACTATATTCTCTATGAATATATGATGTAGATGTTCAATAGCTTTAAATAAGGAGCTCTGTTTTCTTTTTTTTTTTTTTTCTGAACAATGCTTGATCTACTTCATGTCTACAGACATATGCCTAGCATTCTGGGCTAGATGCTGGCATGTGAACAAGTAATTACAGAGCAATGTAGCAGGTGTGGTATTAGAGATTCAACTAATTGCTTTGGATAGATGGAAAAGGAAGCCACTCATAGTGCCTGGGCAGGTCATAAAAACTTTACAGAGGAAGACACAGTATTTGAGGTGCTCCATGGACACTGAGAAAAATTTCCCTAAACAAAGGGCAATATTTTTAGGTAGAGGAAAGAGCTTAAAAATGGCAGGGAGCTATGAAAATGTATAAGCATTGGGGTAGTGAGCTATTTATATATAAAAGTAATCTGCCAAGACAAACTAATGCACCACATTCAGGCTACACTAAGGAAAACCTATAGAAAGGCCAGGAGCATGCAGCTTAGGGTTCTATTCACAACAAACACACAGGCTGTTCTCTATAACTCTTGTCACGTAGCTACATGTGAAACTTTCCAGCCCAGACAGAGATGATAGTTTGGGGATGACCACTCTGGATCTTTGTTGCATCTGTGGCACCTGCTCCAAATTAATTAAGACATTTGTGTTTACTAAGTATGGGCACAGCTTCAGAATCCTTCTAAGCAGTGGTTTTTTTAAAAAAAATTTAAATAGAGTGTTCTTTTAAATAAAATCCAGAGTATTGAAATGAAACACATTTCTAACAACACTGTTCTAAGTTAGGGAGGGAGGGAGGGAGGGACAGAGAGAGAGAGAGAGAGAGAGAGAGAGAGAGAGAGAGAGAGAGAGAGAGAGAGAGAGAGACCTTAGAAATATATCTAGAACCTAAAAGAAATCCTTTTAGTTATATCTCAAAGTTGAACATGCAGAATTCATTAATGGACTTCTGCTTTATCTGTCCTGGACTGTATTTATCAGTGACAAAGACTGACTCTTCTCCTTGGGTCAGGGAGTCTGGGCACTAAATAGCTGGAAGAAAATGACAAATTTAAATCACCCAAAATTCTAAATGTAGCCAACAAGCTACATAGTTGATGGAAGGTTCTCAAGCTTGATATGCAGTTATTGATTTTAAATTAATAAAAAAGATAGCCCACAATACCTAACAAAAGCATCCTAGCAACACAGTTAGCATATATAGTATGCATAGAACAAAGACTCCAAATCAATTTGCAAAGCTCTTATAACATATATGTAAATCAGCCATCAACACTTAAAAAATATTTAGAAAAATATCCACTTTCACACATTGATTAAATTATTTCCTTCATAAGCATAAACAGTTTAGAGAAGAAAAGCCCAAGACTGATTGCTCAGACTCTCCAGAGCGAAAGAAACAAACACATTTTAAAAATCCTCAGCTTCACAAGGTATCTTTTGCCAACCCCCTAAGGAGCAACCTTAGAATATGCTACAGGCAGCAGCAGCTGCCTGCCCACTTTCTCAGCAGCAAGAAATATGCTAAGCAGTGATTATCAACAGGGAAGAGGATCAAAGGTTGAGGGAATGATTAAGCAAGATGTGATTCCTTTTAACCATCAGTTTTCTGTAGAGGTCATGAATGATGGAAGCCGGGTTAATCCCAAATTTCAATCAGTTATGTGTGAAATGTGTCTATTCTGTGCTCCCTCTGTGGGAGCTCCCCTTGCTCTAGTCTTCTGAGCACAGTGATAACAGCAGCACCCATCAGAACCAAGGTGAGATGGGCTTGTGCTGCACACCTATAATCCCAACTACTGGGGAGGCTGAAACAGGAGCATCACAAGCCCAAGGCAGGCCTGGGCAACTTAGGGAGACCCTGCCTCAAAATAAAATAAGGAATGGAAGTGTTTCTCAGTGCTTACCTAGCATGTGAGAGGTCCTATGCAAACAAATGGAAAAGGCAAGGTGATTTGCTGCCAGATTTTGAGCACAATTCCATATATGTCTGACTCTTCCAATCATAAAATAAAATATATACATATTTTTAAACTGACAAGTGCATGGGTGGAGACCAGGGACAAAGCCGAAAAGATTCTGAGTCTTATGCAAACAGAAGCTCGATAAAAGATTTCATTTAGTGATCAGTATGAGCAATGTTATGTTGAAGGTCTGCAACTGGCTTCCATCATAGAATAAATAGAATCAGAGTTCAAGGAAGGGTGAGATGTAGAAGGTAAATTGCTTCGGTTTTGCAGATGCTGGTTAGAGAATTCTCTTGCCACTGTCTAACTGTCCCCCAAATATTGCTCAGCTACCCTGAACCACAATGTTCTTGGCTAGGTAAGTGGATTTCATTTCTGGCTCTACTAAGAGGGTAGTGACAAAGGAAGAGAAGAGAGGAAAGTCATGATAACCGAAGATGAAACTTTTGTTTCATTTAATTTTCACTACAATCTCATGAAGTAGTTATTGTGCCATTTTTTGAAAGTGAAGGAATTGGGACATAGGTCATGTGGCAAGTCAAATATTATCCAGATTAGTAGTAGAAGTGGATTTAAGTCTTGACTAATGCTCTTTTTACTGTGTTGTATCTGCCTTTTCAGATTATAAATTTCTTAAAGGCAGGGACCACAGCTGTGTTTTTGTATCCCTAGTACTTAAAAATTAATTGCACAGTTATCATTTCTCAGTAAAGGTTTTATAAATAAATGATTTTAATGTATATAGACTGGTTCCGCTTAACCTACCTAAATGAATATTGATTGAAAACATCCTATAGCTAGATACCTTGTTTCTAGTTAGAAGCTAGGGATTCAAAATGAATTATGATCACATCCTGCCCTCAAGGGAGTCACAGTATAGTGACAGACACATATAAAAACAAAACCGACCTCCCACTGGTTTTAGTTCTGTCTTCTGTAGTTTCAAAGAATTCATGAACTGCTCTTTGAATATGTGCTAGAGGTATCTGAAATCACTTCTCTGCTAGTATTTGGGGATTCACCAGGGTAGGAGTATGGACTCAGTTGTAGAAGAGTATAAGGAACATGACTTGAAGAAGACTTTTTCATTTACCACTTTAAGAGCTAGATAAGAAATCTTTGAGCCAAAATCATCAAGTTTTGGAAGGTATGAAGAATTAAATATTTGTCATGCTTTTATAGCCATATTTTCTATCTCTGGTTTGCTTTTATCTTTTAAGGTTAAAGACCCACAGCATTATTAGAACAAAGGAGGGATTTGAACAAAGTCAAAACCCCAAGGAATTAGAGAAAATTGCTAAGCACACACAGTAATAATGATGTCACTATTTTGTAGGGAGAAGTAGGTGTTTCCAGGGATTTCATAGACATCAGAAAGACTCTGGTATTGACAAATCTTATAAATGCAAATACAGCCAGATGTAGTGGTACAAGACAGTAGGAGGCTGAAACAGGAGGATTAGGGGTTCAAAGCCAGTCTCAGCAACATAGAAAAGCTCTCAGTAACTTAGCAAGACCCTATTTTCAAACTAAAAATTAAATAAAATAAGCCAAGGGGTGAGGCTGAGAAGTAGAATGCCCCTAGGCTCAACCCTAGCATCACACAGACAAAAAATTAACCTACAGATCTTGCCAGCTACTCTTTTGATAGAAGACTAAAATCTGGAATACTCAAAGTACTTAAAAGACTTAACACTAAAAAAATCAATAAATAGGCAATTGAATGAAATAGACACTTCAAAAAAGAAGAAATATGAATGATATAAAGGGCATATATATGTATGTATGTATATATTCAACACCATTAGCAATCAGAGTGATGCAAATCAAAACTATACTGAGATTGCATCTAACCTCAATTAGAATGGCAATCATCAAGAAGTCAAATAACAATTAATGTTAGCAAGGATGTGGGGAAATAGGAACTCTTCCATACTGTTGGTAGGATTGCAAATTAGCCCATAGGCTATGAAGATCAGTGTAGAGAATAATCAGAAAACTGGGAATAATATACTGTATGACCCAGCTATATCATTCCTGGTTACCTTTCCAAAGGAACTGAAATCAGAGTATTATAGTGATACATGCATATCCATGTTTATAGCAGCACATTTCACAATAGCCAAAATGTGGAGCCCACCAAGAGATGAATGGATTACAAAATTATGGGATATACACACAATGAAATTCTATTCAGCAATAAGGAAGAACAAAATTATGTTATTTGCAGGAAAATGGATGGATTGGAGAACATTATGTTAAGTGAGATGAGCCAGTCACAGATAGTGAAGGGTCATACGTTTTCTTGCATTTTGGGAAGCTAGGGAGTAATTGGAATATAAGTGGGACTTTAGATAATGGAGGAGAAACCTCAGTGGAGTGATGGAGGTGGTTGGGGCAGGAGAGGGAGAATTAATGAAGGAAACACTTCCATTGACATTATATACACACATAAGAATACCAGTACCAATCTCAATATCATGTATGGGGAAGAAGGAGAAGTGAGAAGGCAGCTAGGGGAAAACCCACCAACTGCTGTGTGAATGTATGTCACCCTCACAATGAACTACATTATGATGTGAGACTATAAGGCTATAATGTACCAATAATTCTTTTAAAAAAAGAAAATGCATCAAGGGTAAGGAAGTAAGCCTAGAAAAAGTTGTTAGATCCTTGTCCAATAGTAATCATGGAAGGGAGGCAGAAGAGAATGATGGTCATTGAGGATGTATAAAACAGGGGAGTTTTATTAGTTTGTTTCCCTGACCTAGAGACAGAATATCCAATAAGATTCAAATCTCTCTTCTCTTCTCTTCTCTTCTCTTCTCTTCTCTTCTCTTCTCTTCTCTTCACTCTCTCTCTCTCTCTCTCTCTCTCTCTCTCTCTCTCACTCTCTCTCTCTCTTTTTAAATAAGTAAGCAAGCCTTTTAAACATATGTATTTTCTTTTGCCCCTTGGTCTTTGTCCCTTTGGGTAAACAAGGCCATTTTACACTCATTGCCTCAATGAAGGATGGCCCCAAAACAGAGAAACTAGGATTCAATATTTTGTCTTTGAGTTTTAAAAATCTACCTCTCAGCAAGAGAAACAGAAAGAATTCCCTATAGACTTGGGAAACACAGGATGAGAAATGGTAAGGATCCCCACTTCTATGACTCAAAATTGCCTCGGCTAAGAGGAGGACAAATCTGGAAGGGAATGGAGAAGGGTGCAGATGTTACAGACTCTAAGCAAGCAGGGACATTTTAGGTCCAGGAGAAAGATCAGTTAAGGAGACATAAGCCTACCACACAGATGGGTGTGATTCATTCACAGAAGAGATTTGTAGCTCAGGGAAATGGCCAATATCTCAGAGAAAAAGTGACTACAAAGGTTATTTACTAGCAAAGTAAAATTTATAAGAAAACATTTTACTGGCAAATTTTACTAGCAATGTGCCTAGAATAGAGTAGAAGCAAATAATTATTTAGTAAGAGAATAGAGCCATATCTGTCTATACTATGAGTTTACAGACTCTAGACCTGGGAATCAGGCTTTGACAACAGTGAAAGAACTAAGATGTCCAGCCAGCATGTAGTTAATACCCCAGGAGTGATGGAGCATAAAAAAAAATATTTGCATATCTTTGAGAAATGCTATCAATGAAGAGCAGGAAAGAACAAGAGGACACATTCAGAATTCTACTTTTCTATTTGTGACAGAGGTAGTAAGATGACTATTTCTCTGCATCTGATTTCTCTGTAATCCATCCTCAGTGCATACAGTAAAGAATTAGACTTACAAGTCACTGACACTGGTCTTATTTATCTTTATACTTCAGGGGCTGAAAATAACCATTATGTGTTGGCTACTGAGTGATGTCTGGTACCCATATTGCTGCCTCCTGCTCAGTAAGAGGCTTGCCTGAACTTGGGATTCCAGATGCATCAAACTGCACCTACAAATAGCTGGATGAAATCTACAAGTATGACATATTTTATGTTTCTTATAGACAACCGAAGACCTGCAGAGAAGATGCTATCTAAATCAAAAAACATATTTAAAGCTTCTGATAAAATTGATACTAAGAAAAACCCTACTGCAAATTATTTTGCATAGAAAATCCATTTCTTTCTTCTGAACTATGTTCTCTGAGGGGAGAGGTTGTATCTTCTCAACTTTTGGATGCCAGAGCCTAGAACCAAGCTAGGATTGGCAGGCACCAAGCTGGCACTCAGCTAATATTTAGTAATATATCTAAATAACCAAATATTAACTTATCTATTTTGTGAATTTGAATTTGATATTCAGATGATTTCTAAAGCAGAGTACTCAGAATATTTTGTAATACTCCCTTTGCTTAGATAGAATATATATGTTTAGAAATGTGCCAGTGGAGATGCATAGTTCCATGTTGAGATATCAAAGAAGAGAGAGCCCTATATCTAACCAGAAAATCAAGTCACAGTTGCATGCAGAACTTCCACTATTTATTGTGGTCTCTTCACTTTGGAAACAATGTGTGGCACAAATGTCAGCATAAAGATGAAAATAATCATTTTCACTGGCTTCCTGGTTTATTGCTTGGGTGACAGAAGGCATAAAAGTACAACACCTGTAGCTGGGAAATATAAGAGATAAAATTCAATTTTATACATACAAAGCAGCAAGTAAACCTAGCCTGCCAAGGTGACCATATAGATTTGTGAGTTGCGAACATCACTTTAAGCATCTGAGTATATTATACCACCCAAGGAGAATGGATGGAGTATATCAAGCCCTGAGGACAGTAGTGTTTAGTGGTAGGTGAAAAAATATGAAGCAGGATGGGAACTGTCTCTGAGATCAGAGGCCAAATTGGAAAGCCTCTTGTCTAATTTTCTTCCTTTTCTTCTCTAAGGTTTCCTTCCTCTCAGAGGAAGAAAAATCTAAGACACTACAACTGACTTTCAGAATGTTGTTTCTTTTCTACCCAGATTAATAGATTAAAAATAGGATGTCAGAATGTCTTTTTCCCCTTTATATAAAAGTGTCTATTTGAATATCATTCTTCTTGATCATTTCTGAATCCCTTCTCGAGTTACCCACAATAGCTGTTGGTGATGATGGACATTGACACGCAAACCATCATAAAGCTAAATGGCTGGGTGTATGTACTCTCTTTGTCCCTGTTAACATACATTCATTGTCCTGTGTATACAAAACATAAATTTATATATTCATAAAGAGACACACATTTCTACCTCCCAACAGTAACTCATTTGACCTCTTCTAGTAAGAGTGTGACAAAAGAAAAATGTAATAAGATCAGATTGTCAATATTGTCCCCTTCCTTCAGGGCAAAATAAGCCCATTCCAGACCTGGCACTGACAATCCAAAACAAACAAAAAGGAAGTAAACTAGTATTTATTCAGAACCCATCATGTGGAAGAACTATTCTAGGTCCATATATTTGTTGGTACACCTGATCATTATGTTGAAAAAAAATGCACTGACATCAGAAATGCCAGCTGACAAGTAGAAAAGAGAGTCCTGTGAGGGTAATGGCTGGGAGCTCTCTGTTTTAGACCTGCCCCTCTAAAATGTTTTCTCTCCTCGACTTCTCAATTTATTACATAGTCTCTCCGTGCTTAAACTGAGACTATCAGTTTCCAACACCAGCTACATATTAGAATCTTTTATGAGACTTTTGAAAGCATTCAGACCTTTCTCCAGACTTCCTGAATAAAGATCTCAGTTGGGTTCCTATACCCTTGTTTTTATAACACACCACAAGTGGTCCTGATGCTGAGTCAGTATTGGAAATCACTCACTGATCTTCTCAGGAATTTCAGAAAACATTTGCCAGGGAGGTTTGGAGATCAATTAAAATGTAGTTGTTGAAAACCTCTCACACTCTTTACCTATACTCTTGAAGTTTGGGGACCACTATTGGTAAGACAGGCTATTTTATACATGTATGTATATGTGCTCAAATGTTTAGGAAGTTGAAGAAACCATAAGATGGTTGCTAAATAACCAAAGGGGTGAAGGCAGCTATGCAGTAGAAATTAAAAGCATGTGATTTTTTAATTTGCAAAAAAGTAAATTGAAAGTGAATATGATTGAGTACATTGCTAATGGAATAGAGAATTGTATTAGATTCTTATATCCTGAACTTAGCTGTAGAACTACAAAATTTCAATTGTTTGATCTGAGTAGATCTGATTTTTACTCAGTTAATGCAGTATTTTTAATTTTTGCTAAAATAATAATATCCTATGTAGATCCTCTGAAGTCATACTTACTCTTCTTTATTAATATTCTTGTGTATGTGTGTGTATGTGTGTGTGTGTGTGTGTGTGTGTGTGTGTGTGTGTGTTTTCGTGTGTGTGTGACTAGGGATTGAACTCAGGGGCATTCTACCCCTGAGTTATACCCCCACCTCTGTTTTATTTTTTTACTTTGAAACAGATTCTAAGTTGCTGAGGGTCTCTCTATGTTGCTTAGGCTGGCTTCAAAACTGCTATCCTCCTGTCTCAGTCTCCCAACTACTGGGATTACACATGTGTGCCACCACACCCAGTTTATTAATATTCTTAACCCATAGCTGCATGTATGTCCTGATCATGTACTGGAGATTCTGTGTGTCAAGAAATAATCTATTGAACATCGTTAGTAGCGACAGGTGTTCAGATTTGCTTTCCAAGCAACAGAAGTAGATTTCCATTTATTCATTTGAACCCTTTCAACCAGTCCCATTCTTGTGCTTCTAAATTATAATTGTTTCAAATTAGCTACTCGATTACTCACCAAAGAAATGCTAAGCAGGCTTTCAAAGGGATCCGTTTCCCCATAAAGCATCAAAGAGACTGGCACTGTCATAGGCAGCATCAGTACCAAGAAACACAGAACATGTTTCTCAACCTAACAGATCTTACAGGTAGTTTGGTAAATGGTCACGTAAACAGATCAATACATCAATGTGGTAATGCTGTAGTATACCTGTGCATATGATTCTATCATAGCAAAGTAGAAGTAATACCTAGCTCCATCTAAGGAGATCAGCAATGATTTAATAAAAGGGATAACATTGAGGTTCCATTTCGAAGGTTGATTTGGATTATATTTAGTTTCCCTTAATATTTATTGTTTTTTAGTAAGCAACACTATACCAGAATTTTACATGTAATTATGGAAAGCCTGTTCTCATATTTTTTAAACACTCTTACTCTTCTTAGAATCATAAGGTAAAATCCATTGATCATAAATCTAACTTTAACAAATGATTATCCTTCACATTTGAGCAAAGATAGAAACTTAATTGTAGAGACTGACAATAAGCAGCTTTGATATATGCATGACATTTTATGTGGGAAAAATCAAGACCTTAAGTAAGTCACCAAGATAAAAAAAAAAATCAGGCTATAACTTTTGTTTCTAGACTTAAATCCCATCTGACTGGCATTTTTAGAAACAGGGATTTGTTAGATCTATTTTAGTCCATGGTAGACAGAATAATTGCCCCTGAAAAGATATCCATGTCCTATCTCCAGAACCTTAGAATATGTTACCTTACATGGGAAAAGGGACTTTGCAGATATGATTAAATTTAGGAGCTTAAGGTGAGAAGATTGTCATTATTCTGGGTTATCCAGGTGAGCCCATTGTAATCACAGGGTGCTAACAGGGGAAAGCAGGAGAGTCAGAATCAGGAAAGGAGATATGACCACAAAAGCAGGTGTTGGAATGGTATACTTTGAATGTAGAGGAAGGGGCCACAAACTAAGGATGCCACACAGTCTCTAGAAGTTATAGAAGACAAAGACACTGATTCTCTCCCAAATCTCCAGAAGGAAGGCAGCCCAGCTGACACCATGATTTATACCAATGTCTGACCTCAGGAAATATAAGATAACAGGTTTGCATTGTTTTATGCCACCAGATAGGTAGTAATTTATTACATTAGCATTATAACTAATGCATTTACTAAAGTCTCAAAAGGACAGCCCCATTAAACCTAAGAGCATGTAAAGTTGAATAATCCTGTATAACTTTACCAGTTCTACATCAGAAAAGGAAGATTTACTGGAGAGACTTGGGAGAAGGTTACTCACTCTTACTTCAGTAAGGCATCTCTCCTCTTTTCCCTAAAATTTTCAAAATATATGTTGAGGTCCACTGAATAACACTCAGTCTTTGGAATCTGTAACCTTCTTTCTAAGAAAGAATAACTTGAACTTTACCAATATATGGAATAAGCCATGTGTTCCTCATCTGAATAAAATTACCAGGTCAACTGGTTACTGAGGAATAGCCAATGGTTTAGTGACAGTCCACAAGATATGGAACTGGATCATTTATCACAATGGTCAAATTCCAAGGATACCACTTTTTGCCTTAGTAACCTTACATTTAAACTCAAAGAAAGTGTCCAAGCAAAAACAAAAATAAAAAGGTAAAAATCTTAGGGAAAACCAAACCCTGACATATTCTGTCATTTTTTTTCCAGAAACAAGAGTCCTGTTAAAGATTCTTATTCCAACAACTTCACCACGGCTGCTGGATTCCTTCCTTCCTTCCTTCCTTCCTTCCTTCCTTCCTTCCTTCCTTCCTTCCTTCCTTCCTTCCTTCTTCCTCTTTCTTTCTTTCATGTGGCACTGTGGATTGAACCCAAGAGTATTCTATCTTTGAGCTATGCCCTAGACCTATTTTATTTTTATTTAGAATTAGGATTTTATTAGTTGATGAGAACCTCACTACTTGCTGAAGTTGTCCTCAAACCTGCAATCCTCCTGTTTCAGCTGCATAAGTACTAGGATTACAGGTTTCTTAATCACTTTGCTGTAAAGATTGTTGAAACATCAGGAACATGAAATAGTTAGTGAAATTATTCGATTAGGCAGTACCTCTATGTGATGGGTTTAAATGAATAAAAAAGAGGTTATGTTTACCTTCAAGGAATGGTAGAAAGTATAGTAATTGTACACTTTATGCAAACAACCTTCAGTGCATATCTTTGTACTTGCAATTTTATATGGTAGACACTGTGCTGAAAATGAGAGCTAGAGAAATTTATAAAAATAACTGGACCTTGTCTTCATGAAGCTTACAGCTTAACAAGGAAGACAAAGAGAAAAGTCCAAAAGAGTGAGAAGGATGTATGGAATCCTAACTAGTATGTGGGCAGTTGAAGAAATCTTCCTTTAAAGGAGTGTAAATTAAACTGAAAGTTAAAAGAAGATCCTTGGAAGAGAGTGTGCATATTGTGCATAAAGGAAGAAGTAGGTGCAAAGATTACAATAGGAGAAGGAGCTTGATATATTCAAGGAACTGAAGGAAGGGAAGTGAAGCTGCCATAAAGGAAGAAGATAGGGATCAGCCTAAGCCTGGATACTGCCAAGTGTTTTGAGGGAATTCATTCAAGATTAGGAACTGTATCTTAAAATTAAAACAACACTATACTAACTCTTATCCTTAAATTTTACTGTATCAGTAAAATTTAGGCACGGGTAAGTTGTAACCAGATATTTCTCTTAGAAATCACATTCTGGCTTATATGTGAAATATGGATTAATATGGGATAAGAATGGATAGAGGAAGAGTAGGAAAGAGGTTAATAATTTGAATTAAATTGATAGTAGGGGAGATTGAAAACAAAGCACTTTCAAGAAGTACTGAGGGGTCAAAACTGACTAATATATGAAAGGTTGAGGGAGAAAAATGAGTTGTAGTTATCATGATCAAATGTCAAATGATGAGGTCAGTCTCTGAGATGGAAACACCAGAGGAAGAGATTTATCAGTGGGAAGTCGTAAACTCAGTTTGGGAAATGTTGGCTTGATGCTCCTGTAAGAAATCAAAGTGAAAATGCCTAGAAGGCAATTGGCTATATAGATCAGCAGTTCAGAATAAAAATTTTGGTAGAAGATGAAAATTTAGGCTTGTCAGTAAATAAAATATAATTAATATCATGGAAATAGATGAGAACACATTGGGAGAAGTTTTAGCCTAAGAGTACTGAGCAACTCAGTTGGAAAGAAAATACAGCCCATGACTAAATGACATATTAGAAGACCAAGGGCTTATAGCCCAATATTAATTATTTATCACCAGAAAAATGTACACAAATAACACTGATGATACTTCATCTACTGTAAACATCATGGTCTTCCTTTCTCCCACCAAGCAATCCTATACTAACTCTTATCCTATCTCCGGCTCCATAGCTCACTTTTGGTTTTCTTGTTTTGTCACTTTTGCCACTAGTGCCTATCATCATCAGTCTGGAAGATAGAACCTGCCTTCTCTCATTATTGTTCTTATTTAGGATTTAAAATGGGCTACAAATTGAGCTCAAAGTAGAAAAGCCATATTTCCTTCCCCTCTCACTTTCAACTCATCTTTTTTTTTTTTCTTCTTGACAGTTGTCAGAATTCCATATTTTAGATGAAGTCTTTGGAAATGAGACAAGCTAAGCAACTTGCCCAAACTTGACCACATGTGGGGTGTGTGTGTGTGTGCGCGCTCGCGTTCGTTCCTGGAGTTTGAATCCAGGGGCATTCTCCCTCTGAGCTATACCCTCAGACTTATTTTTTTTTTAATTTAGAAACAGGGTATTCCTAAATTGCTGAGAGTCTCACTAAGTTGCTGAGGTTGGCTTCGAAACTGTGATCTGCCTGTCCCAGCCTCCCAAATACTGGGATTGCAGTCATGCATCATCGTGCCCAATTTAAGTAGCTCTTTGTAATATCACAAACTACCATCTCATT
This sequence comes from Graphiurus murinus, assembly GCA_004027655.1. Taxonomy (NCBI): domain Eukaryota; kingdom Metazoa; phylum Chordata; class Mammalia; order Rodentia; family Gliridae; genus Graphiurus; species Graphiurus murinus. Next base: position 30,719 of record PVLC010018137.1, read on the forward strand.
TTGTTAGCTGATAAATAAATTGTACTCAGTCATCATGGAAATGGAAGATCTTAAGGGGAAATATAACAAGTGAGCTAGAGATCAACGTTTTATATAATGAATTAGAAGAACACAGTGATAATCCTGTTGATAATCCTGTTTTCTCCACTGATTTCCTACTTGCTGCAAGATGGGTTCACCATAATAATGCCTGATTTTTGCCCCATAATGGCAGAACAAGAACTAGAATTGCAGTTTATCCAGAGACAGGAGGTAAAATCAGCATGTAGTTTTGAGTTTGGATTATATTTATATAATATGGAATTGCTAGAACTTCTCTACTAGTCAGCAGGAATGTGGAACTTCCTTCTGAATAATGAGAATAAATCCTGTATAAAACCACAGTAGTACCTGGGCATGGTGGCACACATTTGTCATCCCAGTATTTGGCAGGCTGAGACAGGAGGTTTGCATCCAGCCTCAGCTACTTAGTGAAGCCCTCAAAACTTAGTGAGATTCTATTTCAAAATAGAGAATAAAAAAATAGGGCTGGTGTATAGCTTGGAGGTAGAATACTCCTGGGTTTAATCCCCAGTATGAAACAAACAAACAGACAAAAAAAACCCACACACAAATAAAAACACAGTCTGAAACTTCAGTGCTTTCATAGCTTGTATATTGGGTTTCCCTAGCTTCTCAGCAACTACCTTTGATGCCCCAAACTTCTCTGGGTCTGCATCCAGCACAATGACTCTAAGTCAACCAGAAAAGATAAGTTATCCCTTTAATGAATCCATAAAACACCTACTGCCTCACAAACAGGGTGAGATTTCTAGTTCAATTAGACTCTTAAAAATTTCCAAATATTTGCTAAGTGTCAAGAAAACCCATGATAAACTTGATCCTGTGGACAATTGAAAACTGATAACTCTAGGGTTCCAGAAATTTACAATTTATTGGTAGCTCAAGACAGATTTATATTACTAAACAATAGATTAAAAAGGTAATTAAGTTCATATATTTAGGACAGTAGTTAGCAGGACCACTTGGGAGGAAACCTGATCTTGTGTGTGTGTGTGTGTGTGTGTGTGTGTGTGTGTGTGTGTGTGTGTACGCATATATATATATATATATTATATATATATATATATATATAATGTATATATCCTAATGATGATGTCAGGAAGCAGGACACTGCCAGTATGATTAAGAAAGTACAATATATTTTGGGGATACTGAAAGATAGGGAATGGATCTATTTGTATATGAAGAAAAATTGGATTTTAGACTAGGAAGTTCAAAGTTCATTTGTGTATGATCATTATTTATTAATGGCCCTTATAAAATGTCTCAGAATATTTTGGGTGTCAATTTTCAAAAGATGAGGACTATTACTGAACATTTATTATCATTTGTTAAGTTAAATATCTGAGGTTCAAAATACACTTTGGTCAATATATAAAATATAACAATTTCTTCTAATCCTAACTTCCTTCTTGCAACAGTGAATTCTGATGCTCAAATAGAAAAAAAAATCCCTAGCTTAGCATAATCTATACTAACAGATGTTTCTAGAAAAATTCCAAATCAGTGACAGTCTAGGAAAATAACTAGCTTCAAAGGCTTTTAACAAGCAAGCTGGAAATAAGAAGAGAACTATAAAGTGATTTAAAAAAAAACAACTAGAACCATACTATGAATCACTTGGGACAAAGAGATAATGTAGTAGTCACAGGGAATGGAGAGGAAGCAGCTCACTAGCAAGAGGACAAATACTAGAGAAAGAAATTGCCACTGGGCTGCACAAGAAGAACCCTAATCC
>PVLC010018138.1:0-32517 GCA_004027655.1 Graphiurus murinus
AAAGAAAGGAAGGAAGGAAGGAAAAAAGAAAAGAAACAATGCTTTACCTGGGAGGAAAACATGGCAGTTTTCATTACCCCTGAAACAAAGGCTCTGTGGGTCAGCTAGGTCTCAAGGACAATTGGTCACTAAAGGGTTGGTATTCACAGACTGGATCTCCTGGTAGATGTGGAATTTTAGAAGAATGGAAAGAGAACAAATCAGCATAGGAAGAAAAAGTGAATATTAAAATGACCTACAGCAGCCAGGTGTGGTGCACACACCTGTAATCCCAGTACTTGGGAAGCTAAGACAGGAGGAACACAGGTTCAAGGGGCCAGCCTCAGCTACTTAGAGAGACTCTCAGCTAATTTGTGAGACCATGTTTCAAAATTTAACAAATAAATAAATAGAAAGGGTTGGGGGTGTAGCTCAGAGGTAGAATGCCCTTGGGTTCAATCCCCAGTACCAAGAAATAAAAATAAAAAAGACCAGTAACTAGCCACAAAATGACCTGCACACAATAGCCAAACAGGCCACCTCAGGAGACCCCCAGGCTGAGGAAGAGACATGAAGGTGCCAGGCAGTGGCCTTCGTGGGGCAGAGGCTCAGGAGCACACCTTACTGGAGCTGGCGCAGGTGACCGATGATGTGGAAAGGAGAGAAAGAAGGAGGAACCACCCCTCAGAGAAAATTGAAAGGACTGCAGGTAGAATCACATGGGGGGACAGAAGCAGGAAGCCTGAAAATAAAGGGAAAATGCCAATGTTTGGCTCCTTCCTATGTTGTATTCATATTTTAGGCAATATCCACTATTCAAAAGTATTCATGGTAAACTGTGCATGGTGGCACACACCTGTAATCCCAGTAGTTGGGAGGCTGAGACAGGAGAATTGTAGGTTCAAGGCCAGCCTCAGCAACTTAGCAAGACCCTGTTTCAAAATAAAAAATAAAAAGGGCTGGAGTTAAAGCTCAGAGGTAGAACAACCTCAGTTCAATCCTCCACATTATTTTTTTTAAAGTACTTATAGACAGAGATGCCACCGTGGAAACATGCCAGAGATGGTAGCCAGGGCCTGATACAAACCTTCGTTGTCTATTTTAAATCTCTATGCATCATTTACAGGAACAATACGCTCGCCTTCAGAGACTTTGCTTATATGCATTGTCCACTGCCACCCCCTAGTGACTAGACTGAGAAATGCCCTGAGAATCCCTTGGCAGAGCTGGAAAATCAAACGGCCCAATGACGGTGCTGAGAGGAACACTTGGACAGCACCGCACGTCCCTCGAGGTGCCTTCACACAGGTGTCTCGCGTGCCTGGGCACCTCTGGAAAATAGGCAGCATCATCCTACCGCCAAATCCTCTCACTCTGATATTGCTCTAGAGCCTGCGAATCGAAATGGGAGAAAGAGAGCGACCCCAGGGTTTAAAACCAACCTGTATTTGAAGCTTGGAGCTGCTGTGCCCCCTTTGTGATTTTCAGCCAGTGGCTTAAACCCTGAGCCTCCATTTCCACCAGGTAAAATGGCGCTGAGACCACATGTGTCATAGAGATATGCTAGCAACCAAGAGAGTGCTTAATTCTGGCTTGAGCCTGGTGCCCGGTGTGAGGTCAGACCTTTTTAGATGATGTGGTGGTTGTTGCCACTGCTGCCGCCCTGAATGGCATCTTTCACTTTCTTAGAATCCCATTTATGGTTTCTGATCCTGCTGGGAGACCATTCTTTCTGGTATCTACCTGAAAAATAAAAATGTGTTGTTCTGACTGCTTAAATCTCCTTTCTCTTATTCAATTTTCCTTGTTTTGTAGTCATTTCTTACCCTGGCTCTTGACCTTTCTTACAGTTTGTTTTGAAAGAAGACTCTTGGCATCACAGAAAATCAAAACCACAGAATGCCCTCTCCTGACACTCCTCAGATCCTGTAAGAGTCTTGTCTATCCACCCCAGGGGCACCCAGAGGGCCAACTACAGCCAGACAGGCACGTTCAGACCAGACTGCACTCAGAACGATTGTTTTCCTCAAAGACTTTATCCCCTGGTGGTTAAAGAGGAGCCAGTGGATATAAGAAAGGACAGAATGTCAGGCAGGGGGTTCTTTGAGACTCCAAACCAGGCTGATTACCAGTAAGCACACTTTCGCAGCCCCGGTCTTCTGAAGCACGCACAGATGTGCACACACTCACACACCAGAGGTTCGGAGCAATTATAGGCTCATAAGGTCTGCTTGGGATGGTGAGAGGCAATTCCCCAAGTCAGCTACCAAAATAGTTCCAGCACCTGGACCTAGCAGATGCCAAGATGAAGAGCAAACAGCTTTGACACGAGCAGGAGTCACCGGCTGCCCTCAGAACCGGTGCTGGCCTGTCTCTGCTTCATGCAGGAGTTGACTCTGCCCTGTCCCTTTGGGGTCTTCTGAAATGATAAGTGAGAAAGACCGTTGAAAGGGCAATCAGAACCACAGCCATTTCTTTATCTCAATGTCTCCTTCCTACTGCAGAAGAAAACATCACCTGCATCACTCCACATTACAGAAGATTTGAGTTATTTGTACAGAGCATTAGGGAGTTCCTTTCCAGCATTCACACTCTGGGATCTGAGATACCAGCGACCCTGCAAGCCTGCTATGTGCTTCTCTGAGGTGAGGTCAGGCAGCTCATCCTATCCCTAAAAGGCAAGCCACAGAGTCCATTCAATATGTTCTCTCAAAGCTTCCAGCTGCCCTGAGTCCATGCCAAAGATGGGCAGAACTGGAACAAACCAAGGACCCGCTCTGCAGACCCCACCTCAAAAGCTAGGGACACTCGGTGCAATGGTTTGGGTCTGGAATGTCCTACAGAAAAGCTCATGCGTTGGCAATGCAGCAGTGTTCAAATAATTGAATCGTGAGGGCTCTAATCTTATCAGTGAATTAGTCCATTTGATGGGTTAATCATTCAAGTGGATTTGCTGAATGGTCGCTGGAAGAAGGTGGGGCATGGCTGGGAGATGTAGGTCACTGGTGTGGCCTTGGGGACTATTTGTCCCTGGCCCCTTTCCCCCCTCTTCTGGCTGCCACAGGCTGAGCAGCTATCCTCCACCATCCCCTGCCACCATGATGGTTTTGCCTTGAAGCCAGCCAACCATGGACTGAATCTCTGAAACCATGAGCCAAATAAACCTTTCCTTTCCTAAGTTGTTCTTGTCAGGTATTTGGGTCAGACCAATGAAAAAAATCACTATAACCTCGGGAATTGCAGACCTATCCAACATGTTTAGCATCATATTTGCATTTGCACTCAATGAATATCTTTTAAATTGAACTGACAAGTGGGATGTATTCTGTGTTCTGTGACAAGTGTTCCATGCAAGTGTACTGAAAACCCCCTAAGATGCTTTCAAGAGTTAGGTGATGGTGGATGAAGGGACAGAACCACAAGCTGACGGCCCTTATCTGAAAGACAAACACTCATTCAGCACCTTCTAAATGCCAGGCACTGTCAGATGCTTGACCCATGTTTATCTTTTAGTCCCCACAATAACCTATGAGAATCCCTGCTGGACAGGCACAAAGGTTTGAGGCTATGAGAGTTTAGGTCACTTTCCCACAGCTGCATAGCTTGAGGGGCAGCATATGGATTTGGAACCAAAGTCTGGACACTTAGAGGTGGTCTGATTACAATGCTGCTGTCCTGAGAGGCAGAACATGTTACTATAAGAGGGAGCTGTCATCATCTAAAACTAGCACACCCAGTTAGGAGACAAGCTCAGTGGCACAACAGCTGGAACATAGCAATCCATGCTCACTCTTATTTTTACTATTATCAATCATAATCATATACAACAAAAGATCAACAATCTATAGTGTGGTGGACTCTCCTTGCTAGGAATCAGAGAACAGTGCCCTCACTTCCCCCATTTGCTCCTGTGCTGATGGGAGGCAGAGCATCCAAACTGGTCACAGATGCCAGTGTGATAGATGAAGCCCTCACCCGGCTGTGGCAGAAGTCTGGTGCTGGTGTCCCCACAGTTCACCCCAGAGAGCCACCAATCACACTGTTGTTGCAGCCTGACTACCTCGACTTGTCCCTTTCCTTGAATCAGGGTCCAGAATAATAAAGGCAAGGAATCATCACTATCTACTCTAAGTCTACATATTATTGCAAATATGGTTTCTATCTACTGCATTTTGAAGGATAAAGTGTTTTCTTACTATACCACTGCATGTTGGCACAGATGCAGACACTGAAGGGTATTTATCAGAGATCTCCAGAGGAAAAGAGCCAATAGGCTGTGTGTTACATATATATATTTATATGTAACAGATATATTTTATATTTATATATAAAAGAACTTGAGCTGGGTGTGGTGGCAGACACCTGTAATCCCAATACTTGGGAGGCTAAGACAGGAGGGTCACAGGGTTGAGGCCAACCTCAGCAATTTAGAGAGACCCTTAGCAACTTTGTGGGACCCTATTTCAAAATAAAAAATAAAAAGGGTTGGGGGTATAGCTCAGAGGTAGAATGCCCTGGGTTCAATCCACAGCACTACCACCACCACCACAACAAAAGTGAATGGGCTCATGTGCTTCTGGAGGCTGACAAGTCCCAAGGTCTCAGAGTGAGTTGGGGTGAGCGCTCCCAGGAAGAACCAGTGTGTAATTCAAGTCTTGATGGCATGAAAGAGCAGTCCCTGCTTAGAGACAGTCTAACAGGAGGAATTCCTTCTCAGGAGAGATCAGCCTTTTTGTTCTAGCAGGCACTCAACTTTTTGGATGGGCCCCACCCACATTAGGGAAGGCAATTTGCTTTATTCAGTCTGCCAGTTCAAATGCTATTTTCATCCTGAAATACCCTCACAAACAAACCCAGAATAATTTGGGGGCACTTCAAATACCTGGGCACCCCATGGCCCAGTTGAGTAGACACATCATGTGCAGGGGGAGCTCTTTCTCCCTGAGTTGCAGCTGTGTGTCCCCAGTCCTCTACCTTTGATCTGTAACAGCCAGGGTGGGAGGCCTATACTTTGCTCTTCCTGGTGGCAAGTATGCACTCAGATTATGTATGAGCAGAAAAAAAAAAAAAATGCCTCCCATAACACAGACACAAACATACCCAGAGGAACCTTGACACAGTACCAAGGAAGTGGCCAGATCTTGCAACAAGGAAGTCGCAAGACCCAGCTGAAATCCTGGATCTACTTCTTCCTCGTTGGTGGAAAATGTGACCTGACCTCTTTAATCCTAGGTTTTCTCATCCTTAAGATGAGCATGATAATATACCCTTCTTGGAGGGAAATCACGAGGATTCAAATAACATGTGACAAACACTTGGCCTTCCTGGACTGCCAGTTAGGGGGCTTTAGTCCGCTTCCCGGGTCACCAGTACAAAGCCCCTACTTGTAGCAGGTCGAGAGGGTCTCGGCCCTCCAGTCTCACCTGCCAATCAGGCTGTTCCCTGCACTTCCCTGAGGCCCATGACACTCTACTGCACCTCTTACATTACGCTTGCTGTTGAGCTTCACTAATTGTTGCAGATATCTGTTAGGTACAAACCTCCTGAGACTCCTACTGCGCCCCAGAATAGCTTACCATTCTTCACATTAAAAAATGAGCATCCTCAACACTCCTTTTCCTACTGCAACCCCCCTGGGACATGTTTAAAACCATAATCAAAGCAGTATAACCAGTTGACACAAGTGTTAAATAAAAGCAGGCTGCCTCTAATCCCAATTTCTCTTGAGCTCATTAAAATGACTTTCCGTCCAATTTTAAATGAAATCTTTCTTTCCAGGGAGGAAGAGGAGTGTCTGCTAGTGAGCTGGCCCCTTCCTCCCAGGGTCCCTTTCTGCTCACTCTACCTCCTCTCTCAACCACCTGCCACTTTCCTGCTCTCCTGCCCCAGCATTGGTGACAGCGATGAGAACTGATGGCATGCATTGAGCACTTACTTTGTGCCAGGCACAGAGTGATTCATGAGCAATTTACATGTACTAAGTCATTCACTTTCCACAAGAAGCCTGTGAAGTGCATGCTACTGCTCTCTGTACTGTTCACATGAAGGACTGAGCTGCTGACATGTTTGAATGGCTTGCCAAGACCAGAGGTTAGGACATGGACATTTGGGGCCATTATCCCGTCTCCTATGCTGGAAATCAGGAAACACCTCTTGGGCTGACAGGACCATGTAAGGAAGCTGACCTCTAGAATGCCAATGAGGCTCCTCAAGAATCCTCTGATGGGGTGCTGGAACTCGATAGGGGTGAGCACCTTGTGACATACCTTGCCTGCTCTGTGGCAGCTGTACCACAGGCGCAAGAAGCAAAAGGGAAACATTGGTGCCAGGAAGAGAAGGAGCTCCCCCAAAATGCTCCACTGGCAAAGTTCAACAGCACACCAGCTAAACGAAGAAATGTCAGAAAGACCCAGCTCCATTTTGAGCAGACAAGTGAGAGGTAGGTTTGAAGCTAAGAAGCAATAAAATGGACACAGAGAGGGCCTTCCACTAGGGTTGGTGACCAAGGATGGTGGTATCTGAGACCAGTGAGTTCCCTGGTCTTTTTTTTTTTTTTTTTTGGTACTGAGAGTTGAGCCCAGGGGCATTCAAACTCCAAGCTATACCTGTAGCCCTAGTTTATTTTTAATTTTGAAACAGGGCCTCACTAAGTTGCTGAGGGTCTTGCTAGGTTGCAGAAGCTGACCTTAAACTTACAATCCTCTTGTCTCAGCCTCCTACATACTGGGATTACAAAGTTCACTAGTCATAACTTCCAGAAAAACCTAGGAATACAGTTCCTACAGAGCTGAGAATTTTGAAAGTGCCCAGCTGTTAGGTATGGAATAGTCCTCAAAATGCTCAGCCGAGCCTGTGGGCCCTCAAACCCATGCAGACTGGGCCCTGGGGAGAGCCAAAGGTGAGGTTTATGAATGATGCCTGAAAACTCACTGTCAACTGCCAACTAGTTATTTTCAAAGTTTTCTGTTTGTTTATTTTTGGTATGGGGGAATTCTACTTCTATGCTCTACCCTATTTTATTTTTGTTTTGAAATAGAATCTAAGTTGCTGTGGCTGACCTCAAATCAGCTATCTTCCTATCTCAGTATACCAAATACTGTGATTACAGGTGTACACCACCATGCCTGGCCTCTTTTCAACATTTAAAATGCCCAAGACATCAAATTGTACTGTATCTCAGTTCACTCTGTCCCATCTGGGCCCAGTGAGGTCACCCCTCAATCTACAACCACTGGAATATGAGGTTTTTTTGTTTTTGTTTGTTTGTTTAGTCCTAGTATACAAAAAAGCCTCAATGCCAAACCCCATCACTTGCTTTATAATTCAGCAGCTAGTGCACTCCCTCCCAGGTTTAATTTGCAATGCTATAACTTCGAGCTCCTTGGCCTCCTCTGTAGAGATAGAAACCTATAAAATAAGATCTCATCAAACAGGCAGGAAACTGGCAACCAAATAGACTCTCAAGGAAATAAAGATATCAAAACCTAAACTCCTATGTATTGCAACCTCATTCTGCTCTGTGTTTAATGAAGTTTGTAAGCTCTGCCCTCACTCTGCAGTTTTGGCTATCATTGAAACTACAGAGAGTTATGGTTGCAGAAAGTATCAGTATCACTCAAAGGTACCATCAAGGTCAGGGTCATTTAATCTTAGGATATGTAAAACCCAAACACTTGAAGTAAAAGGAGAGACTATGGCTATCCTGAACATGGTAGTAAATGAAACTGCCCTTTGTTTCTCTTCCAGCATGAAGACAAATGATTCCACACTGAAACCTCAATTCTGCTCACACCAATAATGTGAATGGTTGTGTTTGGCTGCTTATTTTGCCCAGGGCAAGAATGTCACAATTCATGGAATTTTTCTTGGTATCTACGCATGCTTCTAAAGCTTTACCTTGGGATGAATTGTGTGATTGGACATTGATCCTTTTTAAGCCATAAAGGAGACCGAAAACCTTGGCTCAGCCAGTTTAGCTTCCAGCTACAGCCTTGCAGCCCGGCATATAGTGGATGCTACTTGTTCTATGGTCCTGCCACAGAAGGTTGCTGCTCCAGGCAGCTACTGAAAAGAAGTCTCTCAAACAAAAATGATTGTAGTGGAGTCAGACATAATATGGAAAAAATTATATTTAATAATCAAGACCACTGGAGAGGAGGCAACTTGACAATTCTCCCAAATCCTAAGCCAGCACTTTACTTTAATAGAAACTTTAAAAAAGACATCATAAAAGTTGATCAAACACAGAAGCCAATAAAATGTCTCTGGTTAAGATAGGACAAACTAAGAGGAAGGAAGGGTTAAACTTTACTGGGTGGAGAAGACATCAAAGACCATTCTTCATCAATTACATCAGGTACCTGGGGATTTGTCTGCTGGGTGGGACAAATCCCACCCAGCAGCCAAATACTATGTACTCAGCTTGAGCCAGTCCAAGATACTAATCTCAGCTCTTGATATTGGCAGGCGAAGTGAAGCACACCTGTGGTCCCAGCAACTCAGAAAGCTGAGGCAGGAGGATTGCAAGTTTGAGGCCAGCCAGGGCATTTTAGCAAGAACCTGTCCCCCAAAATAAAAAGGGCTGGGGATGTAGCTCATCTGAGTTCAATTTCCAGTACCACAAAATAAAATAAAAATTTAAAATTAAAGGGGTTGGTGATGAAGCCCAGTGGTAGTATGCCCCTGGGTTCAATACCCCACACTGCAAGGGTGGGGAGGGGTTCTTTATCTGTACAAGGCTAATGATAATCTATAATGCCCACTATCTGGCACCATCTTGGAACTGGGTATTGGAATTCTGCTAGTATGATTAGAAATAGAGAAAGGCTCTCAGGATAGGGAACATCAAGATAAGGACATGTACTTTGATGGGGTCTCTCCTGGCTCAAAATCATATTTTTCACCCCCCACCCCACCCACATCACCACCAGGGACAAGATACCAACTTTTCTCTCTTACTTTGAAGTTGGACAGACTATTAAAGAACCAATTCAAACTAATCAAATAATCTATTCATAAATCAAATTGTTTCATTAACAACTTAATTGCTCATAAGCATCTATTATTCTTTTTCTGGACATCCTTCCAACTAAACCCTGTGGGTTTCACCCTATGTACAAGCAGATCTGTATTCAGCTGCTCAGATTTCCATACCTTTCCATAGCTCCTCGCTCTTAGGTATTCTGCTTTATAACTCTGACCTCCATCTCTTTGACTCAGTGAAATTGCACTCTTGTTCAATTTTCCCTTATTTACACCATGTCCTGGATACTCCTCCCAGGCAGAGATCCTAGGCAATGGGAGAGCTCATCTTGTGTGCCTTCTTTTTCCAGTCACTATAGTCCTGTGGTCTCTTGTTCACTGTGTGAAAACAGTAGGTTCTATATTTTGTCAATATATATATATATTTTTTTTGGTACTGGTGATTGAACTCAGGGGCATTCTACCTCTGAGCTACGCCTGCAGACCTTTATTGTGACATCATCCTAATAAGCTGGGCCTTGAGCATGGCTCAGTTTGCTGAAATCTTGCAAGCCAATTGATTTCAAAAGAAGGAACACGTGGCATTTCCCACTTTGCATCATTATATTCTGGAAATTTGGGGTGCTTTGGGTTTTGCTTTCACATTAATTATAAAGAAAAAATTTCATAGAGACACAGGATGGCTAAACGGATTGTGATTCATCAATGGTAGCTGAAAAGAACAAGAAGATTTAATCTAATGAATAGAGTTTCCTCTCCGTTGTTAACCTTTAACACTGTTTTCATACAAAAAGAATTTTTATATACATATTGTATTCTGTAACCTTTGCTGTTTTCTTAATCCCACCAAATACTAGTTAAAGATGTACCCACTCAACTTTAGGAAAAAACAAGTCTATAAAAATTCCTGTTCTGTATACCTTGTTGAAAAAGAGTATAAAAAACAGTGATGACATGAATTAAACAGATGCATCTCAACACTGCGGGTGGTGTGAGCATATTCTCCCGACCTCGTGCTCAATCCCCACCTATGGACGGGCCCCCGACACTTTATTTCTTTTGAAACAGGGTCTCAGTTGTTGAGGGCCTCACTCATTTGCTATGACTAGGCTCAACCTGTGATCCTCCTGCCAGCCTCCCAAATACTGGGATTATAGGTGTACATTACCATGCTAAGTAAGCTTTTTAATTATTTAGAGTGGGAGGGTAATTCCACACCCTCTTACTCCTTCGTGGCCTGCTTGTTGGTTGTTTGCTTTTGTTATTGTATTATACCATTGTTTCTCCCATCCATTAGTCAAATCTGGTTTAGTATTAAGTTTATTCCCTCTTTTTGGTGTCATTATTTTCAGTCATTGCTAGAGACTCCTTTACTTACCATAGTCTACTTGAAATTAATATACTACCACATGTCACAAATAGGAACATTATAGTAATATAATTCCACTTACCTAAGTCTCTTATGTACCTCTTGCCATATATTTTCCATCTATATATGTTAATAGGTTTACTTTAAAATTTAGTTATTCGTGGCAATAAAACTAATCATCATAAGTTGAATCTAAGTGAATATTTAAAAAAATTTAACAACATAAAAAATAAATAAAATTTAGTTATCCTTTAAGGAAATCTTAAAAAAGATAAAGGATAATATATATAAATACACACACACACACACACACAAATATGTTTACATATACATATATAGCCACATATTTACCCTTTTCAGAATTCTTCCTGTATATTCAAGTTTTCACCTGGAATCAATCTTCAGCCAGAGGGAACTAACTACCTTTAGTTCTTACTGTAGTGTAGGTGCCTAGGTTATAAAATCTCTCAACTTTCATTTATCTGAAAATATGTCATTTGTACCTTTTATAATTCCTCTACTATAATTTTAATGTGACTTTAGGAATGAGAAAACCAAAACACATTAAATAACACAGTTTTCTTGAACTCAAAGTTGGAAACCTGACTTTTTACTGGGAATTGAACCAGGGGCATTCTATCTCTGAGCTACACTCCTAGCCCTATTTTTTTTTTTTTTTAATTTTGAAACAAGGCCTAGCTAAATTGCTGAGGGTCTTGCTAAGTTGCTGAGGCTGGTCTCAAACCTTTGATCTTCTGTCTCAGCCTCCCAAGTACTGGGGTACTGGGATTGTAGGTGTGTGCCACCACTCCCAGTTTTTCACCTGGCCTCACCAGCCCTCGTTAACCTGGAAAATAATTTTTGGAAAATGTCAGTTGGTACCCACAGGCATCAGATGCCAGAGTCTGGATAAAGAGATTAAAATGATTACAGAGTGTGTTTACTATCCATTCGAAGGTGACATTTTTATCAACAATAACAACATAAATTTATGTTCCAGACACTAATCTGGGTACTTTATGTACATTTTCTCACTTCAGCCCCATGAGGTAGGAGGATAAAAGACAGTATTGCCTTCATGGGGCTGTTGAGAAGATAAAATAGGGTAAAGGTGAACCATTAGGGAGAAGGGTACTGGGAGCTTGACTTTCATTTTGTTTTGTTTTGTTTTTAACAGGGGGATTGAACCCAGGGGCATTCTACCTCTGAGCTACAGAAAGCTTGACAAATGTTAATTATTGTTATCATTAATGTAACAAATAGAAACAAAGGCCACAAAGAATATCAGTAGGAAGGCAGATCCACTCCTGACAGAGAGAAGGTGACTGGACTGGCAGAGAAGAGGCTGGGAGAGTGAGTCGCAGGTCAATTTCCAAAGGGCAGAGACAGATGGGCACTGCAAGGAGCCCATGGTCTCTTGACTCCCCTCTGCTCACCATACCCCAAATTATTCCCTTAGAATTTTCTGGATTTGTGATTTGGTCTCTGGAACAGCCCTGCTTTCAGGAAGGGTGATACGTGCCAAAGACTGATATGAAGTAGCCTGATAGACACTTTTTAATGACTACTGACAGCTTGGTATTTTGGTTTATAGATTTAAAAACAATTACACACAAGTCCTGTGCATAAATGTTTGTACCAACTTTATTTGTAATAGCCTCTAACTGGAGACAACTCAAATGTTCATCCACAGATGAGTGGATAAACCAATTTTAGTACACAGTATATATACAATGCAATATACTCAGAAATATAAAGAACAAACTATTGATTTTTATTATTATGCTGAGTGAAGAAGCCAGACAAAAATTGAGTACCTACTGCATGAACCCATTTATATAAATTCTATAAAATGCAAACTATCCTGTAGTAACAGAAAACATGTAAGGAATTGCCTGGGGGTAGAGTAGTAGGGGAGAAGACAGATTTTAAAGGGACAGAGAAATCTTTTGTGGGTAACGGTTATACATATTATCTTGATTGTGGTGATGGTCTCACAAGACTATTGCAAAACTTATACAACTGTATACATATGTGCAATTTATTGGACATCAGTTATACCTTAGTATAGCTGTTTAAAAACAAACCATATGACCCCAGTTCACTCCTACTATAGTGGCAAAAGAAATTTGTAGAAAAATATTAAGTGTTGTAGTTACAGACAAATGTTGTGGTTTAGATTAGGAATGTCCCCCAAAGGTTCACCTGTTAAAGGCTTGGTTCCCAGCTGAAAGCACTATTTGGAACACATTGCACATTCAAGAGGTGGGGCCTGGTAGAAAGAAGGAAGGGAGTTTACTAGGGTGTGCCTTTGAAGGTTTTATCTTGTTCCAAGCTCCTTCCTTACTTCCTACTTGCCAGCCACCTCAAGATGAATAGCATTGCTCCACCACATGCTTCCCACCCTGATGTTCTGCCTGCCCAGAAACAGAGCAAGTGACTAAGGATTGAAACCTGTGAGTGCACCAAAGTAAGCCTTTCCTCCTTTAAGTTGATTTTTATCAGGTATTTTGTTATAGTATCAGATGGCTAACACAGAAAATTGGTACCCAGAAGTGAGGTTGTTGCTGTGACTATATCTACCACTGTAGTTTGAAAGTATTTGGAGCTGGTTTTCAGGAGAAATTTGGAAAGGTTTGGAGACAGAGACTAGAGAAGCTCTAGAATGCTGGAAGCAGAATTTAGTGGATGATTCTGGTGGGAGCTCAGAAGACCAGAATGCTGACAGGGATGCAGATAGTAAGGGCTAAGGGCTGTACTCATGAGTTTTCAGATGTGAGGACTCTACTAGGAATTGGACTACAGACCATTCATATCACATTTTGGCAACAAACTTGGCTACATTTTGTCCATGTGTAAGACTGAGTTTAAAGGTGGCAGACCAGTTAATCTGATGGAGAAAATTTCAAGTCAGCACAGCATTCAGGTTGTGGAATAGGTATTCCTAGTTGCTTTTAGTCAGACTCACAGAGAAAATTGAGGGCAAAAACCAGAGTATAAAGATTTGAGACACTTGTAGTTTGGCCAGAAGTGCGCATAAAGTTGCAGCCAAGGAGAATGTGGTTGTTAAAGAGATTAACATCATTAACAAGAAGCTAAGTGCCAGGCCTGGTGATGCACACCTGTAATCCCAGTACTTGAGAGGCTGAGACAGGAGGATCGCAGGTTTGCGGCCAGCTTCAACAACTTAGGCTCTCCACAATTTAGTGAGACCCTGTTTCAAAATTTTAAAAAATTATAAAGTTGGGGGTATAGCTTGGAGGTAGACTGCCTTTCGGTTCAATCCCCAGTATCATCAACAAAACAAAACAAAAAACCATTATAGAAAAGTATGATGGTACCCAATAAAATCAAATACACACATATCTCATGAACCAAAAGTTCCAGCCCCAAGGAATATAACCCTAGAAATCTCATGCACATGCCCAAGGACATACATACCAGAATGTTCACAGCAGTATTGTCCATAGAAACTTAAAACTGGAAAGAAGCTGTTGCTGTCCATTCGGAATTGACATGGATAGGGAAATTGTGATGTATCCATTCAATAAAACAATATATAGAAAAAGAGAAAGAAAAAAAGGTGACAAAAAGAGAGGGAGGAGGAATTCAAGCTATATACAGCCACATTTATGCTTCCATAAAATAGTGTTGATCAAAAAGTTGTCACAGAAGAATACATAAAACTAAACAAAGTATTATTTGTTTAGTCTTGTTGCAAATGTAAACCTATACAACAAAACTATGAAAGAGGACAAAGGAACAATATACACAAAATTTAGAATACTGGTTATGCCTATTGGTGATGGGAATTGAATGGGGTTGGGGAGGATACACAGGGAAACTCAAAGTAATCGTAATATTCTTTTACATAAATAGGAGAGTGGATACCCGAGTGTTCATTGCATTCTTATTATTCATAACTCCCATATATGTTATAAAATATCATTATCAAATCAATATTTAATAAAAACAAAAATATAAAAATCAATTACTACTCAATATTCAACCTAGGAATTCAACTATATAAATACACCAAAGAATATGCTCCTACAAGCAACAGGACTTTGTAGATAACCTTCAAAAGTAAACTAGTAGCAAAATGAAACATATTTGAAATAGCACAGTGCTTGGAAAACAGCACACAATAAATGCTTGCAATTATTGATTTGCCATTATTTTATTGTTGCTGTTTTTTAAACAAAATACCCTCAAATAGTTAATTGCTTCATAGGGGCATCAGCCTAACCAATTAAAAGTTGAGTGATACATTCTAAGTTAACTTATACGTATATTCTAAGGCGTTGTTGAAATAACTCTACTTGACTCTTGTCTATTAAGGCTACACATGACATTAAAACCAGGTGCTCAGCACATACAAGAAAGTTTTGCAAGCTCTATGCAATTTCTGGTAGGAAATGCAGTTGGTTTACTCAAAATAGGTATCAAGTTACAGCAGAAAGTTACCAAGACTAGCTGTCAGAAACAAAACAAAACAACCCTGTTTCATACGACTGGATATGCTTATCTGTTCTAACAGAAGGCCAAGTCTACAGAGACCATTTCCTAACAGAACATTAAGGCCAAGATTCTATAAAAACCTTTATACCTGGGTTTCTATATTGTCCTCACACTGTTAGGTGCATAAAATCATCCTGTCCTTGATATGAAAAGTGAGAAAATTTTATGATTGTCTCATCTTATCTTATTCCAACCAATTCTTCCTTCGATGAGATAAAAATTATAACATTGGTGAATGGAAGAATAGTACCTATGCATATTCAGACTTGAAGGAGGGGGCAATCGATATTCACCAAAAAGGAAAACAAGCTTGTTCAATCTGTTTTGTTTGTTTTTAAAATACTCTTGGTATGGCTTAAGGAGGAAATATCAAGAAACACTAAGAAAATCACCAAAAGGCACTTTATCTTCTTTCAGCTTGTTTTGGAACATCGATATTCAAGAGTAGGCTGAGCATATACTGTTCTTTCTTACTCTCTAAATTTGTGGAATTTATAGGAGCAATATAAAAATAACCAGTAAATATTTAGCAATGTTTGAAAATAGAAAAATTCTCATTTCACAATAAACTACAAAACAGTTTTTTTTGCAAAAAAAAAAAAATTGAAAACTACAATGTATGATTTTCAAAATGTGGTCCCCAGACCAGCAGCATCAGCATCACTTGGGAATTTGTTTGAAATGCAAATTACTGAGCTCTGCACCAGATCTACTAATCTGAAATACAGTTTGAGAAGAGGGAGTATATCAATTAACAAGTTCAAGTTTGAAAAGTAAAAATATATATTCTTTTAAACCATTTGGAACATTTTACAAATACTGACCATATACTTGGCAAAGGAATTGAAGAAAACTCACTGCATTTGAGTAGAATGTTAGAACCACATTTTAATTTTACTTGCAAGCTAGTGCAGGGAAAAACTAGATGCATGGGTTCACAGAACCTGCATAATATATTAACAGAGTTCATAGATGTTAAGTAAGCAAATTCCTATTTCCTATGACTTTAGTATATAGATTAAATCAATGACCCTATTTTACGTCTATGAATACTGAATTCAGCCAATAGGAACTCTGTACCTAGCACGGAATGTAACCCCAGGAACTTTATAGTAAATAGCTCAGGCAGAACTTACCCTTAACTCATAAAATCCTAACTGCTGGAATCTTCATAGCAAAAGCAAGAGACAATGCAGAAATTAAATGTAAATGTGACCTTTCCCTGTCGGTTCCTATGTTCCCCACTTCCTATATTCCTAAAATTAACAGAAAAATATTCCCCAACTAACTGAGAAACTCAAACTACTTCAGATAATAAAATCATTTCCACCAAAGCTTAGCTTTCCTTCGAGCTATATATATATATATATATATATTTTTTTTTTTTTTTTTTTTTTTTTTTTTTTGTGGAATTGGGGATTGAACTCAGGGGCATTCTACCTTCGAGCTATACCCCCAGCCCTATTTTTTATTCCTTATTTTGAAACCGAGTCTCACTAAGTTGCGGAGTGCCTCACTAGGTAGCTGAGGCTGACCACGAACCCAGATCCTCCGGTCTCAGCCTCCCGAATGCTGGGATTACAAGCATGCGCCACCACGCCCGGCTAAAGCTTAGCTTTCCTGCTGGTAGTTTTTTTGTTTGTTTGTTTTTTAACCAAGGCTAAGGCTTTTTTTCTTTTTTGGTTTATAATTTTTTTTCTTTAGTCAACAAAAACTTAGGAAATTGGTGTCATTCATGTCATGTTCACTGACCAAATGCAATAATATTAGCAAACAATCCTTGAAAATTTCATGCAAGTGAAAGATGAAACACACACTCCAAACAAACCTCTTTGCTAAAAGGAAATTAAAATGAAAGTTACATAAAATTTTTATAAGCTGGTGATAACTTAAATGTCCCTTAGCAGAAGAATGTACAAATAAATTAGGACATGTTCATAGTTTAAAATGAGTAAGACCTGCATGTATAAATTTTAAAGCTAATATTGAGCAAGTAAGGCAAATGACAAAATAATTTACACAATCTTTGAAAACATGTAAAACACTCTGTAGGCTCTCTGTTGAGGTTCTTGATAGTTTAAGAATGGAAACCAAACTATCAGACCGATGCATGTGTATATCCATGTTTATAGCGGCTCAATTCACAATAGCCAAACTATGGAAGCAGCCAAAACGTCCATCCACAGATGAATGGATTACAAAACTATGGGATATGTACACAATGGAATTTTACTCAGCCATAAAGAAGAAAATCATGTTCTTTGCAGGGAAATGGATGCAACTGGAAAACATTATGTTAAGTGAGATCAGTCAGTCACAAAGAGTAAAGAAGCATATGTTCTCCCTAATATGCGGATGCTAGGGAGAAGATGGGGCATAGGAGGGTCTCCAGATAAAAAGGAGAGATCCTTGATAAGCAAAGAAGTTGATTTAATTGTAGTGGATGCATGGGGCAGAGGGACACCCTAAGGCACTTACACAATCATATCAAGGTCACTCACTGAACTGAACCTGAGGGGGAGGAAGGGGGAGGGAACAGGGTGGGAATTGGGGAAGGGGTCAAATGAGAATTGTGTGCAAATATGTTAACAACTTGTACTTAACAAAGATGTATGCTATACTGCACGAATTACTACAATAAAAAAAAACATGTAAAACAGTATTATGTTGCTTATGAATACATAGAGGTATTTAATTGTAGAGAAACATGAAATTAAGTGTTAAACCTCAACTTCAGTCAGTGGCTGCATCTGGGGAGGGAGGGAGATGGGAACAGGGAGGTTATACAAGATACCTCAACTTTACCTAATGTTTTATCTTTAAAAAAAAAAACTCAAGCAAATATGGCAAAATGTCATATTGGCAAGGGGGTACACCAATTTTTTCTATTTTGTGCACTTTTCTATATGTTTGAGATAGTAATGATGTGTGTGTGTGTGTGTGTGTGTGTGTGTGTGTGTGTGTGTCTGTGTGTGTGGTACTGGGGATTGAATCCAGGGGTGTTCAATCTGAGCTACACTCTCAGCCCTATTTTGTTTTATTGTGAAACAAGGTCTTAGTAAGT
This sequence comes from Graphiurus murinus, assembly GCA_004027655.1. NCBI lineage: Eukaryota > Metazoa > Chordata > Mammalia > Rodentia > Gliridae > Graphiurus > Graphiurus murinus. Next base: position 17,916 of record PVLC010018138.1, read on the forward strand.
TACCGTGTACTGGCCTCAGAACCATGATCCTCCTATCTGCCTCCCAAGTACTGAGATTACAGGCCAGGCATGTGTAAAAATTAAGAACTCAAAAGACAACAGGATCCCTACATACCAAAATCTGAAACACAAATAAGTCCAGAGAAAAATGTATAACCTAAAAGGAATTTATTAGAAAATAAAATATGAAAATAAATTTTATAGACAATTTGGCAAAAAGCAAAATAAGAATTATAAAAACATAAATTAATAAAAAACTATTGGAGAAAAATACTCTAGACCAGTGGCTCTCAAGTTTTTGGTTTCAAAACTAAACTTAAAGCTTTTGTTTTTGTTATTACTATCAACATCAATGTATTAAAATTTAAATTAAAAAAATTTAAAGTGTTCATTTGTTTTTAAATAACAAGACATTTCCATGAACTGCAAATTCATTTTCCATAGTAAAAAAGATGTGGTGAGAAGAGTGGCATTGCTTGACATACTCAAAAATCTCTTTAATATCTGGCTTACTAGAAGACAACTGCTTCTGCATTCAATCTGATATATGATGTTTTGGTTGAAATAATGCTATGTACACATATAAAATTGCTGATTTTAATCTCAAAGGCATGTACAAAGAGGGGGAGGAAGAGCAGTGGGACTCGGAGGGAAGTGCTCCAAGAGATGGGTACATGTGTGTTCTTATCATTCTACCTCAATTTGATGTATAATCGCAATGCACCAAACAAAAGTATGTATAAAACATATGAAGCCAGGCGTGGTGATACATGCTTGCAATCCCTCCTAGGGGAGGCTGAGACAGGAGGATCACAGGTTCATGGCCAGCCTCAGCTTAGTGAGGCCCTCCACAACTTTGTGAGACCCTGTTTCAAATAAAGAATAAAAAATAGGGCTGGGGGTTTAGCTTGGAGGTAGAATGCTCCTGAGTTCAATCCCCAGTACCAAAAAGGAAAAAAAAATAAAATATATATATATATATATGTATATATGTATATATGGGGGGGGGACCTCAGATTACATCTTTGGAAAAAAAAGGAGTAGCCATTTCATTGTGGAAATTTTTTGACACTATAGCCCAACTCAACAAGTAGCTTTTTCTTTTCTTTTTTGCTGTACTAAGAATTGAAGCCGGGACCTTGTGCATTCTAGATGAGTACTCTACCACTGAGCTACATCCCTAGCACTTCTCAGAATTTTTTATTTTGAGACAGGGTCTTATTACAATGCCCAAGATGGCCTCGAACTTTTGATCCCTCTGCCTCAGCCTCCTGAATAGCTGGAATTACAAAGTGTGCCACCATGCAGGGCAAGTGGCAATTTCTTAAAAAAGAGTAATCATAATGTAGAATCTGAGGTTGTTATCAGTGAACCCTGTGCACTGTTACATTGGTTTTTGGTTTTTTGTTTTTTTTTTTTTTTGCGGTACTGGGGATTGAACCCAGGGGCATTCTATCTCCGAGCTACACCCCCAGCCCTATTTTTTACTCTTTATTTTGAAACAGGGTCTCACCAAGTCGCAGAGGGCCTAAGTAGCTGAGGCTGGCCGCGAACCGGGATCCTCCAGTCTCAGCCTCCCTAGTACTGGAATTACAAGTGTGCACCACCACGCCTGGCTCTGTTACATTGAGACTCACTGGTTTAACATGCAGCACCCTGGCATTGACCATTGGTCATGTTAAATGGGTTACTTAGATTTTCTAAACATTGACCTATTTCAATATACGTAACAAAAAATCTCACAATCAGTATGGATCTCACCAGAACACGCACTCTTAGGTCTCTGATACCATTATTACTGAGAGCAAGTGGTGGTGAAAATACAGTAACCACCAACACAGTTTGGAGCCAGTGTGTGATACCTGCTGAGGCACCATCAGTGCCACGTCAACACAGTCTAAAAGGCAAATGGTATCACGGAAATAGTTGTGACCTTGCACACTCCCGCAGAGGATCTTGGGTATTAGAGAACCAAGGCAGGCGATCTCTGAGAAAGTGCAATCAAGAGAAAATATGAAAGGCACACTAAGATTGGGAAAAAACATAACCTTTTAACTTTAAAAAGTATTCAACTTCTCTATATACTTATCTAAAAATTCTTCTAAAAACTTAAATATATGTTACGCACATACATGTTTATAAGGACCTACATGTATAGGTACTTATATATGTAAACTTCAATAAGGTAATCAAACCAGATAGCTTAGGTTGAATTAAAATCCTAGGTCCTCTAAATAGACAAGACTTTGGATAATTTAATTATCTTCTCTGTGCCCCAGTTTCCATATCTATAAAATGATGGGGCAAGCATACTTCCTCTGTCCCATATAACCTGGTGACTACATTAACTACATTAATGTTACATGCTTTAAAGATGCCTGTCACGTGCTAAGTTCCACATGTGATGCCAGACAATGTATAATGGAACTCTGCCAACAACTATGAAATGGCTCAATTGTCTAGGAAAATAGATGTGATGAAAATCGAGTGAAGTGAGAAAAACCAACCAACTGGTTTGTAAGAAAAGCCTGGTCATTCTTTCCTTTCCCAACCCTGGTCTTCAGTTGCTGTCTCTTATGCAAATCCTGGGCAGATCCCATAACTTCAATTAATACAAGTCCAGTCCCTCCCAGTCTGACAACCCATCTCCTGTCTGCCCCCAGTTCAGGTGAGTTCTCTGGCATCCAGGATAACTAATGGTAGTATCCAGGAATCATGTTTTTCAGTTCCCCATGGTCCTCCCTTCTCTGGGGACTCAGACAATGAATGAGGTCAAACAACAAGCATCTCTTAACTGAGAATGCTATTGCAGCCCTCTCCTGGGGGTCACTGCTTCTCCTATACATCTTGGGGAGACTCCAGGAATGGGGCTGCCCCCATGCAGTCACTGTTCTAGGATGCAAGATGTGGACAAGCTGGCCTTCGCTTAAACCCTGTGGGCCGCACAGCTACTTCCCACAGCCATACACTACATGGCCTCTGGCTGTTGGAGTGGAACATGGCAGAACAACTCAACCTTTCATTTCACCGACCTCCAGGAAACTGATCAGTTGTGCCACACTAAACCAAAGGGAACAGCCTGCTTCACAACATCCCCATTCCTCCCTTCCACATCTCTCCATTTCCTTTTGGGGGTATCACCAAGTCTGCTCCCAATTATACTACTCTTTATAGGACAGCAGGAAAAGGTAGGCAGCTGGGGATGGATGAGGCAACGAGGCTGGCTGCCTTCCACCATTCAGTGCAACAGAAGCACTGGGAATCATTACACTGAAGGAGAATGGACTTACAAGCAGAGCTGCCTGTGCACACCTGAATAGTCACTGAGTGGGAGTAGGATCAGCTTTTCCTTTGTGATTCTGGAGTGAAGAAGTAGGAGACTGAGTTAAGTGCCAGGGAAAAAACTCAGTATCATTTCATGGAAGAACCATGAAAAATTATAGCCGTACCAAATCAGAATAGGCAATGTTGTGAACTTCCCAATATTTCACAGGCAAAAGAGGCTGAAAGTGTGGTTGGGATGTTAAGAGGCAGAAACCAAAGGAGAGGGAACTCTGACTCCAGAGTCCCTTGAAGTTATTTGACTTTTAAAAACATCAAATATCCACTTCTTCTGAGTGGCTCATCTCTGAAGAGCAGCAAGAGGCTGTCCAGCGGGTGGCAGGAGTGGCTTGTTCCAGATGGCAACCACTTTATGGGCAGTGGCAGAGGAAAAGCAGGAGGTTGATAAGCATACTATCTGGCCTGCAGATCAAGTTCCCAGGGATCCGGGGCAAGCAGCCAGCTAAGAGTTGAGATAGCCTGACTCTCCAAGCCAGTCATCACTGGCTGCTTGCAGCCTCTTCAGTTTATCTCTGCATACTATAGAAATATTTGCTGTGTGTGCTGTAAGGAAAAAAGGTTAGGAAGAATCACTTGAGTTAATCCTCAGATCTAAAAGTAGATTTCATCCATTCAGTCATTTAATATTTGAGCACAATTAAGTATTAGCACTTTCTCAGGGCTAGAGATAAAGCAAAGAACCAAAAAGATGATTTCAGCCTCATAGAGCTCATTTTCTGGTGGCAAGATGGGGAGTAACCAAGTGTATGTAACAAGACTCTGAGTACTATAGACAAAAATAAAGCAGAATAGGGAGGGCAGTGGGATAATGGATAATCATCAAACACGTCAATAAGAAAAATGACATGTAAGCAACTTTCAAGATGGTGAAGCAGCAAGCCAAAGCTTATATACAAAAGCAAAGTTCTAAACAGAGAAAATAGAAAGTACAAAGGCCCTGTGGTAGAAACATGACTACATAGCTCATAATAGCAACAAGAGCATAATGTAGCCTAAAAGGTACTTTAATATTTAGTGGCAGAAAACAGTCTTTAATGGTTACTGACATGTGAGGAAAACAGTGTTTTCATTCAATTATTTAAAACAAACAAACAAACAAACAAAAACCTTCCAGGAAAAAAGGTAATATGTAAACTGTATAATGCACTGCCTGAGAAGGGAAATTAAAAAGTTATTATTACTTTAAAAAATAGTAACACCAGATATGGTGTGGTGCACATCTGCAATCTCAGTACTTGGGAGGCTGAGATAGGAGGATCACAGGTTCAAGGATAGCCTCAGCAACATAGCAAGATTCTCAGTAACCTAGCGAGACCCTGTTTCAAAATGAAAAATAAAAAAGGTAGAGGGGGCGTGTAGCTCAGAGGCAGAAAACCCCTGGGTTCAATCCCCAATACAAAAAAAAAAAAAAAAAAAAAAAAAAAAAAAAAAAAAAAAAAAAGTACCAAGAGTAAAAATAGAGCTCCTTCTACCAGAAGTGGACTGTTGAGTCTGAAACTCTAAATGCTTGCCCTATCCTTTCTGTAACCCCTTAGCACACTAGGGCAGTTAACAAAGCAAAGAAGCAGAGGACCAAAGTTCCAATTAGAAAGGTCACATGAGCAACAAGATTTATCTTGTTGGATGGTTGCAATTAAAATTAATAATGGTCTAAATTATGTTGATGTGCAGTGTTAATAAAATCTGTTAAAGCCCAATGAAAATTAGAATAAGTCGTTTGAATAATAAGCATCCCTTTATTTGCTGACTGCCATTACAAAAACTGATTACATTAGCAACAAAAAAGTGTTTTCTTGAGTTGATGTCAGAGGCAGTTACTCCCAAAATGTTAAGTAAAAGTGTACAACATCAGTATTAAAATGTTAAATTTTACATTGTCTTTACCACTTTGATCTTCTGAACAATTTAATTGAGCAAAATAAGGTAAAAGATTACATGTTTATCTTCAGGAATGTAAAGGTCTAATTATTCAAACAGTTTTTATTATAAAACTAAACTCTGAAGGTGTCCACAGAGTTGGCTTTTTTTTTTTTTAAATGTTTTCTTTAAATCAGTAGTCTAACAAGGATTAGAAAAGACAAAACTCTGTTCAGTGTTTCTGACGAAGTAGAAAGGGTGAAAACATAAATAAGGCTTTAATTTGGCAAAATATAATACAATGCCTTCTGTTATCTTCGAATGAACAGTTTCCCAATTACTTCACTCTGTAAAAGATGAGAAAAAATTTCATTTTAAAACAAAGCAATAAAAGGCAATTAGAATACATTTGTTTTGTATATATTCCATTTGATCTAGCATGGCCCTTTCAACTAGGCTCAAAGCAATTTACATTAACAGTAATCAAAATAAGATATTTTTCAAGATTCAGAAGATTTTAGGTAAAAGTTTAAAAATGTGAGCCAAATCCTAGTAGAAACATTTAGGAGAACAACATGAAGAACTCATTTTTATTAGCTCTACTCAAGAGAATGTAAATATGAGTAGCACTGAAAAGACAGACCAAAAGTTACAACTCTCTCCCCTTGAATAAATATTGATGAAGTCTAAAAGTAAAGGGTAACAGGCAATTTCATAATTTTTTAAGCTCTCAGAAATGAGGCCCTTTCCTCATAACACAAAATCCTGTTGACTAACTTCAGCACATTTAGCATATTTCATATATATGTTCAGTATCTCATTATATGCAAAGAAGGGTAAATATTGTCAGATTCAGGTTTAGGAAATCATTAATGATGCTAGCAAAAATGTTTTTTTTTTTTTTTTGGAATGGACAGGATGAGAAGTCATTCTAGAATGGATAGAGGAGTTAATAGCAAACAAATAAGTAGATACTATGAGAATAGTTCCTTCTTTTAAGAGTCCTTGTTGAACAGTGAAATAAAAAATTCGGGTGATCACCTAAAGGAAAAACAAGATTAAAATAAGACACATAGTCACATTTTCTAGACTGAACAGAGCCCTCAGGTGTGGTGGTGCACACCCATATCCCAGTGACTTGGGAGGCTAAAACAGGAGGATCACAAGTTTGATGACAGCTTGGGCAATTTAGCAAGGCCCTGCCTCAAAATAAAAAATAAAAAGGCTGCAGATGTAGCTCAGTGATATAGACTGCCCTTGAGTTCAATCTCTAGAACCACAAAATAAAGACCAGACTGAACAGAAGGAACATGCACAGAGAATGAGGCTGAAGCCATGGGAGTGAGAAGCACAAGCAAGAGTTTTCCCACAAGGCATGGCTGTTTCCTAATCTGGGAGAGCAAGAATGTGGCAGAAGGGATAAAAGACTGAGATGAGGTATCATTACTTTGCTGATGTGTTAAAGAATGAGCTGGGTTTATTATTCCTAAAGTCTTCTGAGAGCTAACTGACCTGAATTAGCATTTTAAAGAAAGCATGTGCTGAAGCAGGCCAGAGGATGAATGATATATAAAAGTGAGACAGTGCACCCCTGGCAACATTAAAATGAAAGGTCTGACAAGTTTCCTAGGATACCCAACCTATCCCTCAGGGCTTTAGTATCACAGTCTCAGGTATGGGCTCTGAATGGCATAATTCAGCACGGAGTTTTTCCCTTGAGTCTCCAGGATATTAACATTATATTAGAGCAAACCACCTCAAAAAAAAAAAAAAAAAAAAAAAAAAAAAAAAAAAAAAAAAAAAGAGTATCTGAAATATTGGGGGCATATTCAAATATCCTGCCTTGGGAAGTTGTGACTTAAGTCATTCATAAAATGATAAAAAGCCCAGGTAACAAAACCTGTATTCACCAGTTGGAACACATCATTTTTAAGTGCTAAAAAACCTGAGTTTTCGAAGGTAATGTAGGCAATAAAAGCTTACGACATGATTTGGTAATGATGGATTTGCCTATCATCAATTAAAACTCTTACTTCAAGCATTAAGATTCTTAATAGATTCAGGCATTAAGAATCTATTTCTTAGATTACCTACAAAAAGTAAATTTAAATAAAACTTCCAACTTGAAGAAATTACAGAAGTCTAATTATTCCTATGCCTTAGGCATGCAATAAAATTTTTTAAATTTTTATGTTAAAAAAAGGAAATTGTGATGACTTAATTTTAAGTTCAGCAATCTCATATCCCTTTATTTTACCAAGTGATAGAGAGGAAATGAGGAGATATCATACAAATACTTCACCTAAACTAAAATCAAAATAAACTAATGAAGCAATTACAGACACTACGGCAACAAACCCAGATAACTAAGTCACAAGAGAGTCTGCTTGATAAAAAGGTCAAAATAGGCAAAGATAAAGGATTTTCCCTCTCCAAAGTAAAAGACCTTCAAACTACAAAGATGAAAATTAAACTCTAAGAAAGGTAAAGACAGTCACCTGTAACTTCTAAGACAGATAAAGGACTACTTTCTTTAGTAAAATGAGTTTCCTTTGTGATAAATATGCATCACACACACACCCGTTAACCCACTATTCCAATGACCCATAAACAGATAGCAATACTTCAGTTCTCCTTACCCTGCCTGGTAGTGTTATTTCTCCTTTGTGAGCTTTTGGCTTATTGCCTGTAGCAACTGCTGTAACTGTGTTACAATCTGATTTAGACTTACAGACACTGTCTCCTTCTCAGAAGACTCCTGAAAAGAAGATGGAAGTGATGAAAAACTCTAAACACAAGGAAAAGGAATGTGCAACTAAAAACAGAAAATATTTTTATTGTTCCAAATACAAATCTGAAAAATGACATGAAAATCAGCAAAAGCAAAAACCACATAGAAAATGCTGTTTGCTAACTGGTAGTGCAAACTAGTTGGCACCAAAAACTATGTTGCAGGGAATGTCACTCTGCCACAAAGTGGGGAGAAAATCTAGAATCTATGAATATCAGAAATAAATCCACTTTTCCTTTCAGGAAAAAAAAAAAAAAGCAAAGGAGAACTCATAGTCATCATACTAAAAATCATAATTAACACATCTTGAGCTCTTACTAGGTGCCAGGCACTATTGTGTTACCCACTACTCTATTTCTTTCTACATATTAACTCATTCTTTCCAACAACCCTACAAGACAGGTACTATTATCACTGCCTTTTATACATGGGCAACTAAAGCACAGAGCGACTAAGGAATTTACCCAGAATCACTTGTGAATCTACTAAGTGACAGGGCCAAGATTCAAACATAGGCAGTATAACTCCAGAGGATATACTCTTAAGCACTATACCATAATACATCTCCAGACAAATCTTAAAAGTTAACACTCACTAAGCAAAAATAAAACCAAACATTAACAAAAATAGTGCATTTCAGAGATAGAATACTTTGAAGGAAAAAACGACTTGGTCAGGAGTGCAACATAGCCGGGTGTGGTGGCACACACCTGTAATCCTAGCACTTGGGAGTCTGAGACAGGAGGATTGCAGGTTCACAGCCAGCCTCAGCAACTTAGTAAGACACTCAGCAACTTAGTGAGACCTTGTTTCAAAATAAAAAAATAAAATAGGGCTGGGGGTATAGTTTAGAGGCAGAATGCCCCTGTATTCAATCTCCAGTGCCACACACACACAAAGAGTGGCACATAGGGGGCTGGGGTAATAGAGTGCTTGCCTAGCATGAGCTCGGCTTGGTACCCAGCTCTGAGAACAAAGAATGAGTGCAACATAACTGATGGAAACACAATTTCTATTCAGAGATGGATCTTGTCCATGTTTATCCTTCACGTAGTTTACAACGTAATTAGACAAGAGATTTGGGGTTAAAAGAAATACATACCTTTTCTGGGGAAACATCACTATTCTCAATAACTATAGTGTCTCCAGCAGCTTTTACTATTTTTGACTGGATAAGATCCAGTAACTGCAGAGCCTGTAAGGAAAACAATATGGTAGCTGATAAATAAATACATACAAAATGAATGTTTTTGTTACATATTTTGTACAAGATTAAAGCTCCTCTCAAAATACAATGTAAAATTTTGTCACAAAAATAAAAATAGCTATATCCTCAACCAGACTAAAAGAACACATGTTCACTGTGTCAGAAAGTTCAGATCCAGAAACTGTATAAAGAAAGCAAAAATACAGAAATAAATCTGGTTGATATTTAGATTATTGTTAAATCAGGGGTCAATCAAATCTAGCCCACAGTCTGTTTTTATATAGCTCACATCTAAGAATGGTTTTTATATTTTCAAAAATTAAAAGAAGCTGGGCGTGGTGGTGCAGGCTTGTAATCCCAGCATTTGGGAGGTTGAGACTGGAGGATCCGGGTTCCTGGCCAGTCTCAGCTACCTAGTGAGGCACTCCGCAACTTAGTGAGACCCTGTTTCAAAATAAAGAATAAAAAAATAGGGCTGGGGCTGTAGCTCAGAGGTAGAATGCCCCTGGGTTCTATCCCCAGTACCGCAAAAAAAAAAAAAAAGAAAAGAAAAAGATATTTGAAAGAGATTGTAGGTTTGTCAACTCCTAGTCTAGATCCCTGTGTATATATAATATGTGCTTAGAAAAAACTCACAGAAAATGTTATATAAATATATACATCCTGTTATACAAAGTACTTTATTAACTTTTTCAGTCTATAAATATTTATGTCCATTTTCAATCAAGTGCTGCACAGACATAAATCTATTTCTATCATACAGAGGCAGGTGACTGATAAACCTATCACTGCTATTTTAGCCATCATAAATATCTGTATCTTTGAATATATGCCAATCTGTAACTTTGAACATATACTTAATATGTTATACCTTTGAACACATGCTTAATATTCTAAGAAATGACACTGCTGGGCTAAAGCTGCATGTTTCATATTTTGATATAGAAGTCAAAAATTAACATCTTTTTTTTTTGTTTTGTTTTTTTGGTGGTAGTTCTAGGGATTGAACCCAGAGGCATTCTACATCCCCTGCCCGATTTTCTTATTTGGAAACAGAGTCTTACGAGGTTACTGAGAGCTTCAGTCAATTGCTGAGGCAATTGAACCTGTGTTCCTCCTGTCTCAGCCTCCCAAGTATTGGGATCATGTGCCAACCAGCATGGATCACAGCTCACTCTTGACAGTGTATCAGGTATCAAAGTTCGTCCTTTAAAACAAACTTCCTAAATTCATATTTTATCTACCGTACAATAATGTAAAGTACTTCTGGATTCCTATACTTTTGCATAACAATCACAAGCTACAAGCATACAGAACCAACAAGCCAACTTCTTTCATATTTTAAAAGGTGGCAATATAAGACACTTGTAAAAAATTTCATTAGAATATCTCAAAAAATGGGCAAGTGAACTAAATAGACACTTCACAGAAGAAATACAAATGGCCAATATGTGAGAAAATGTTCAACGTTATTAGCAATCAGAGAGATGCAAATCAAAACTACTCTGAGATTTCACCTAATCCCAATTAGAATGGCAACCATTAAAAACACATACAATAATAAATGCTGGTGAGGATAAGGAGAAGTAGGAACTCTGAAACACTGTTAGTGAGATTGCAAATTAGTGTAACCACTTTGGAAAACAGTGTGGAGTATCCTTAGAAGAATAAGAATGAACCTACCATATGACCCAGCTATACCACTCGTGGGTATCTGCCCTAAAGAACTGAAACCAGACTACCATAGTAATGGATGCATATCTATGTTTATATGCTGCACAATTCATAATTGACAAACTATAGAACCAGCCGAAATGTCCATCAACAGATGAATGGATTACAAAGTATGGGACATATACAAAATGGAATTCTACTCAGCCATAAAGAAGAACAAAATTGTGTCACTTGCAGGGAAATGGATGGAACTGGAGGATATTATGCTAAGTGCTATTAGTCAGTCACAAAAAGTGAAGGGTCGGATGTTCTCCCTCATATGCAGAACCTAGGATAAAACTGGGACAAAGGAGGAGAAACTTAGGTGGAGTGGAGGAAGGGATGTAACTGAGGAGGGAGACGGAGGAAGACTGGAAGAGGGAAACACTTCAATGGACATGATATACACATACAAACTTATCAAAGCCAATCACTGTGCTGAGCATAGGAAGGTGGGGAGGAGAGGGAGTGAGGCAGGAACTGGGGGAGGGCTCAAAAAGAACTGTGTGCATGTATGCCTATATCATCCTGAACTTCATCAAGATGTATGCTTACAATGCACCAATTTAAAAAAACAACAACAAAAAAAAAAACACCAATGCAAACACACACACAAATATTAAATATTTAAATGTTTGACAGTATCCAAGATTGTGCAGCTCCAAGAAGTGACATTATTTGTCTTATTAGTGACTGTATTTCCCATAAACATTACCACAGCTCTAAAACAGCTTTGAAAAAAGCATACATGAACTCTACTATTAAAATATCTCACAACAGACCTGTTAACTGAATGCAAAGAATAAAAAATGCAATCTTAAAAGCTGGACAGGGTGGGGGACACCTGTAATCCTAGTACTTGTGAGGCTGAGACAAGAGGATCACAGGTTTGAGGCCAGCACATGGTAACTTAGTGAAACCTGGTTTCAAAATAAAAATAGAATAGGGATAGGGGTATAGTTCAGAGGTAGAATGGTCCCAAGTTCAATCCCCAGTACATTCAACCTCCCCTCTGCAGAAAAAAAAAAAAGAAATGTAATCCTAAAAGAAGTCTATTTGTATATGAAAGAAAACCTACTTGCATAAAAAAAACCAAACTTCTAAAACATCAGAAATTTATCTTTTTTATCCACAAAATCAGTAGAAATATACTTTGTAAATGACTAATCAAATCCCATTAAAAATGGATATAACCAAATTTAAATAAATTTAAATTTTTACTGCTTTATGAAATAATTATATACATGTGATGAAATGAATTAAGAATAGACAAGCAAGCCAAAATTTAGCTCCAAAAATGAAAACAAAACAAAGAGCTTAAATTTATAAGGATGCAAAAAAATGAGTGTAGAATTAACAGTGTGTTTGCTGAAGAAGAAAGGCACAACGCACACAGGATTCTGTCTCCAAGTCAAGCAGTGTCTTACCTTAGGCAAATCATCAGCTACCTTCTGTCTTTCACCTTGTTCAGTTATAAGTTTTGTGCGAGTCTCATTTAATTGTGTCTTCAACTGTAAAAATATAAAAGAAAACAATACCTATCTGAATTTGCATTCTTCTTTGGTTATGTTGACGCCTCTAGGGACTGAAGAATGAATACAAAAGCATGGAATCTCTAAGATTATAATGCGCAGTGGGTTAGACAGTACGTTGCACCAGATGTACAAAAAAGATAAGCAGTGAAGGGTCCCATCTGTAGAGCTTAACATAAGACAAATTACAGAGTTCAGAGTAGAAAACTGCAAATGCAAAAACAAAACTATCAAATTCTAAGTACCTCTTACAAGAGTCACTATTCATAAAATAGTTAATGAAATTATTCCAAATTAAAAGGCAAATGGAAATGTTATCAATTTTTTTATACTTTTACTGGTGCCTGGTAGACTCACATCTTAATGCAATTCGTAGTGAAAATTACCTACATGCACACGACACTTGTGGGCTTCTCCCACTCCTTCCCCACATCAATTAGTTTAGTTCAATTAAAAAGAGCCAACTGAATTATATTCTAAAAGACATTGAACAGAAGATTATAAATCCACTAAAATGAAAAACTTAAATGTTGATCATCCTGTAAAGATTTCACTGAAGAGTGCAAGACCACATCAACCAAAACTATTGAAAGAAATGTCTGATATACTTGTCAAAAACCAACTTGTTAAAACATTTATAAAAGTCAGGCGTAATGGCGCATGCTTGTAATCCCAGTACTTGGGAGGCTGACACAGGAGGATCCGAGTTCACAGCCAGCCTCAGCTACTTACTAAGGTCCTCCGCAACTTAGTGAGACCCTCTTTCAAAATAAAGAATAAAAAATGAGGCTGGAGGTGTAGATGAGGGGTAGAATGCCCCTGGGTTCCATCCCCAGTACCACAAAAAGAGAAAAAGAAAAAAGAAAAAAAAAACAGTTATAAAGCTCTGTAATCCTGGTGACAATATATAATGCCTCCTCTAACAACTGTTCAAATATGAAGGAAATGGATTATGTTGCTCTCAAAATAACTTAATTACTAAATTCATCAAGGTAATTGTTTTTACCTCCACCTACAGGCATGAAATTCCAAAAAGCTCCATACATTTAAATAGAAGAGAAAGCTGGGCATGATGGTGCTTGTCTGTAATCCCAGTACTTCAGAGGTAGAGACAGGAAAATCACAGGTTCAAGGCCAGCCTCAGCAACTTAATTAGACTCTCAACAACCTAATGAGATCTTGTTTCAAAAAACAACAAAAAAAGCCCTTTTAAAAAGGGCTGGAGGTGTAGAGGTGTAACTTGGAGGTACAGTGTCCCTAGGTTCAATCCCAGTACCACATGTGCACGTGCGCGTACATACACACACACACACACAAAAGGAGGGAGAATTAAGAGAATTAAATAAAGCCATTCCACTTGGAAATTTTATTGGGGAAACTCTACTTAAATACGCAAATAGTTATTGCTTCTTTACTAACTGTGAGTTTAATACTCTATTACTCTATGACAGAGAGGCTAATCTTTTGGCCAAAAAACAAAATACCTATAAGCAAACAAAGTTATTTTGTCTTAAAATGTGGAAGCAGTTAACCTGAGCAAACAAGCACTAAAATAAAGATTCCAAAATAAAGACAAATGTAAGGGGGTGAGGGGTGGGAAGGAAGTACAATTTAAAATGGTCTCTTGACAGAAGTAGAGGGGTAAAAAATACAAAGATAGCACCAGGCTAAATGGAAATGTAACCATAATCCTGTAGGTTTGATCCAAATGTTGCATCAGCCACTGAGCACCAAAGATAAAAAGAAAAATCTTGAACTAGTTAGAAATGGTTTTTAGAAACCCATTATGGGGTAAAACTTTGTAACTGTGTCATATCACAATTCTAATCTACGCAATGTACAGCAAACACTGCATAAAATTAGTCTTATATTGCAGTGGGAATGAATTCAGTTAAAGCCTTGGCAATTAAAACAAATATTTTATTTTAAAAATAGAGGGGTGTGTGTGTGTGTACGCACTATATGTATTTCTCATATAAGCCTATGCTAAAAATTGATTCTCATAAATCACTGCCATGACATTGAAGAAAAATCACAAATGAATGAGTTAAGAAGTTTTCCTTGGTACATGTACAAGTGCTAGTGAGAAAATACCAAACTAGACATGGTTAATTTTGAATAAGAAGAAAATTTACTATAATCTTTTTTTTTTTTTTTTTT
>PVLC010018139.1:0-32418 GCA_004027655.1 Graphiurus murinus
TGTGAAGAAGGGTATCACTTAATTTGTTTTGGCTGGATCTAACCTTCACTTCACTCCCATGATGCAGTGGGCCAGGGCAGGGCAGGGTTGGAAGAAGTGGCCTGCACTTTGGGGGTTGAGGCTCCGTGCCCCACTCTCTGCATTCCTTCCTTTGATTTAAGGAGTGCTAGCAAAGTTTTGAAGGGGTCTTCTCCACTTCGAAGGCCATTCTTTTTAATGGAAAGGGAAGTCATGAGAAAAAAAAGAAAAACTGAGAGAGAGAGAGAGAGAGAGAGAGAGAGAGAGAGAGAGAGAGAAATATGCTTCCTTAAATCCAACTCATTTTACATTACATATATCAGCAATTTCTCTCAATTTTATTCACTTTTCAATGAAGGTGTTTGCAGGGGTCAATTCCAATATTGCAGTCACCCTCAGGTGACTGTGTGTGTGTGTGTGTGTGTGTGTGTGTGTGTGTGTGTGTGTATGTTTTGTTCCCAGTTTGCAAAGAGTTAGCAAAGTATATACTTTTTTTTTTTCTTTTAAAAGAAAGTCCTGCCTGCCATGGTGGTGCATGCATATAATCCCAGTATTTGGGAAGCTGAGACAAGAGAATCTCAGGTTTGAGATTAGCCTCAGCCACTTTGTGAGATCCTGTTTCAAAAAAAAAAAAGGGTCAGGGTTGTAGCTTGGAGGTAGAATGCCTCTGGGTTCAATTCCTGGTATGAAAAAAGAAAAGAAAGAAAGAGACTAGTTTGCAAGTGTTCATAGGTGGTTGGTGCCCTGAGCCAGTTGAAGACACAAACTTCTCAGGCAAGGAACTCTTCTCAGGCCTGGAATATCCAGCCTTAGAAAGGCAGAACCACAGCCTTGGCAACATTTTGTTTTATACTTGGTTGATATGAACACAACTAAAAATACAAAACAGTTGTGGGGCCATCTCTCTGAATGACAGGTCTCATGCACAATATGAGATCAGCCATGATTTTCATATGGTCATAAAACTCAGGTGAATTGGTCAATTCTGTTGGCAATGGGCTTGCTGGAGACTTTGACCACTGCTATACCAGAACTCCCTTGATCAGAAGACATATCATTCCTGCACTGCAATTTCTTCATTGGTAAAGAGAAAGAGCAGGTCCTTTAAACCACTGGATCTTACACACACACATACACACACACATACACACTCTGTCTACATATATCCTTTTATTTTATTTTTTTTTAATGGCCCTGGAGATTGAACCCAGGGGCATTCTACCCCTGATTCTATCCTCATCCCTATTTTATTTTTCATTTTGAAGCAGGGTCTCTCTAAGGTGCTATGGGCCTTACTAAGTTGCTGAGGCTGGCCACGAACCTGAAATCCTCCTGTCTCAGCCTCTCGAATACTGGGATTAGAGGTGTGTACCACCACAGCCAACTTTCTTACATATATTGTAAAAAAAAATTGAAGCAAAATTCCTAAAGAGTGGTTATATGATTGGAGCAGCAGATACTGCATTCATCTGGTTATACAAGTTCTAGTACAATTGATCATGCAATTGATTTACTTATATAATTAGCAACCACTGCATCTTTGGTACCCAGCATAGTTCAGAGGACATTGGAGAAAGCCAACATGTACTTGGAAAATAAATGAAGGAACATATATATATTTTTAATGTCATTGCCAGTATTACCTTCAGAGCTGGGCACCAAGGACATCGCCCTGAGTCCTGAGGTCTTGCTCTGTCCCTCTTCTTTCTGAGACCTTCCCTCCTGAAGTGAAGAGTCCCCAGGGCCAGAGGCTCTTGCCCACCGAGAGCACTCTCCCCTCATCCCCACCCCACCAAGTTCTAGGCATCTGAGGTCGGGAAATTACCTGCCTTAAGAGTCTCAAGCCTGCTTCTGGGGCCTATATCTGTCTAGTCCCTGAATTTTCCTCTCAAAAGTGCACTGTGTGACATGTGCACCCAATTCTAGTTTTTTTAAAAATATTTTTTATAATTTTATTTTTTAATTGGTGCATTGTAATCATACATCTTTGTTAGGTACAAGCTGATAAAGGCATACATGCACACATTTCTCATTTAACCCTTCCCCAATTCCCACCCCACTCCCTTGGGTGAGGAGAGGTTGTTCACCGGAGGGGAGGGGGAAACATCCTGAAGTCTTCGCTTCACTCTTGTTTCAAGTCTGGGCCAGGCTGGGAAATTTCGGCCACTTTCTATCCCCACTCCTAGGTCCCATCTACATTCACATATTTTTTGTTGTAGTTAGAATTAGAGCTTTGTACAAAACACACACACACACACACACACACACACACACACACACACACCAACACACACACCACAAAACTCAAATGACCCCTAGTATATTTACTTTTATTCAAAGAGAAATTCTTGAGTATAATAAAGGCATATATAATCAAGAAATAATATTTCTTTCCTTAATTATCCTTATAAAGAAGGTCTGTGAAACGAGTGGTACAATAAACAGCCAAAAAAAAAAAAAAAATCACAAGATCACAAGTTCTCAATCTTTTCTTGTTTAATTCTCCTATATCTTACCCCAGCAGATTTTGTCTTTTCACTAAAACACCATACCAATTTTGGAGGAAACATGAATGAACAGAATATTGCAAGGGAAAATATGTGGTTTCTACCGAAAACCTACCACATAATCTCACCTTGGATCAGTGTGTTAAGCAAAGCATAAATTTCTCAAGCTGGTTTGTGTGGGGATCCAGATACAGACCTGTTATAACAGTCTGTCGGCACTGGTAGCATGATAGCATTTATTCTTCTGCAACTACCTCTCCAAGTCTCAGCTAAAAAGAAGCTTTGTTTGCTTGGCTTTCCTGGTGTGGATTTAAAATATTCCCATTTTCCATAGATATGTTAACATTTGACCATCCGTGTGATGTGCCAATTCTTATTTTGCCCCTCAAAGGTTGAAGCAACACCCACCTTTAGAATTCCCCTCACAAAGCACAAGGAAATCCCTCCTATGGCACAGAGAGCCAGCTATAGACTTCATAATTAGCTTCTGTAATAAAGTACTTAATCAGAATAGGAGCCCTTGCTAATTACAGCAGGAAGTTGGGGCAGGCGGCTTACCCACAGCTGGGGTGAAGCCCAGGCAGAGGGGTCTGGGAGCACACACTCACAAGACCCCAGGTCTGCACCAGAGCCCCAGGCCTTAATTAGCCCCAGCAATTAAAAATGAAAACAATTCTCCATTTCTCATTAAAAGATAAAAACCCCTCCCCCACTGCATTATTCTGAATGATAATTTTGCTCCTGCAAAGACTGATCCTGCCTCTGCAGTCACTGCTGATTACCTAAGACAATGGTTAGTTCCTGAGCTGGGAGACCTCGGTCACCCCTGCTCGCTAAATTTCAGGCATCCCAGTATAATGGGAGATTGATTAGGGTTAATAGACTTATTTTTACAGGTCAACTCACAAAACACTTTGGGTTGTGGGTGCTCTTGCACATAATATCACAAGCTATAAATCAAAGCTCTTAAAGAAGCACGGGGCTGTCCGTTTCCGAACTGTCTGTAACAATTGACTTTTGTCTCTCCCCAGCCACTGTCTCCTTTACTTTGCTCTGCTTCTTTTTGTAAATGCATCTTGTATATGCAGCTACAATCTCCGCCTGATCGATGGGGACAGGGTTTGTGGCTTATTTACTCTAGTTTTCAGAAGTCTGGTGGTAAGGGGGTGTCCCCATACGGTTCTCTGGAATTTCTAGGTTTGTTTTCCTTCCATGTGTAAGATAACCCGTGCTTAGTAACAGCTGTAACAACTGTCAACATCTGTCTATCTCACCTAGACTTGATGCTCAAAAGCAGTATGGCTGGATGAAAAGATTTAAAAATTTTAAATGGAAGAAAACTGACCCCCAAAAGAGAGTGAGTATTTAGTCTATGGGGTCTAGGACTGACCCGGGGAGTCACTGACCATATTTGGGATGCAGCTGCCATGGTCATATTATCTCGTGATGCAAAACCAGAACTTGTAGCATGAGCCTTTGGAGGCTGAGTCTTACACGATTACAAAAAGAATAACTAAAAAGAAATGAACTCAATAGAAGGAAATTTCAGAAAATGCTTCCCGAGAAAGCTTGATAACACATTTTTTAAAAAGTTTCTGACTATGAAAGTTATGAACATTTGAGAAATATACACTTAATAATTCCTGCTTCTTTTCTTTTGCTCAAGGACGACCTTATCCAGGGTATTTTTTTCCCCTCTAATCTAAAGAAAGCAAAGCTGAATTGGAGATATCAATTGGTTTCATCAATAATGGATTTGGTTTCTCCAAAGATCAATTTTCACAGAATCATTCCAAATTAAGATGTTTTTTTAGTTTCAAAAATGTAATTGAGGAACATAGGTGAAGACTTACCAAAATACATTTGGTAATATCAGCAAGTTTCCAGAAGAGTTGTTTCCCATCTCTGTTTTTGCCTGAATTTTGTTTTTGTTCATTTTTTTTTTTTTGGCTTGGGGCTGCATTTCTCAGCCATGTGAAGTTAGAACAGAAGCTCTATTAAGTTGAGAAAGACCTTTCTCATTTCTAAGAGATAACCTGGGAGTTGAGAGAATGAATATAAGACAGTTGGAGCGGGGAGGGAGGAAGGACTAGGAGGAAGGATGACAGGCTGAAAAGTACACGTGGAATCTGGGTCTTACCTTATGGCTGTCTGCTAATGTGACTTCTCCTCCCTTGTTAGGCAATATGGAAATGCTTAGTGAAAGCTACACATACAGTTCAATAAGAGAAGTAAACGGAAGCCTTCTGATTCAAGGCAAAAAGAAAAGAAGCCCATCACAGTACTCCCGTCACCTCCAGCAGCCTCTGGCAGCCTTGCTGAAGCGTGAAGCCATCAAACTTGGGCAAGGAGCTATGGGCTGGATCTAAGGTTTTAGGACACTAATGGAGCTGAAGAAAAGGAGAGATGTCTTTGGTTCTTCTAGCCTGTGGGAAACTATAACTAGAATCTCAATTGTATAGCTGGAATCCTCAAAGGGCTTCCAAATTCATGAAAATGAAAAACTCCAACTCTTTGGAGCCACCACAAGAAAGCAAAATGTTCTGTCCTGGGCTCTCAGTAGATTTTTAAGAATCAGAACATATTCTTTGAGAAATCTGAATGTTGTCTGCACTTATACATGGGTATACATTTTTGAATTTATATGTTCAGTGTGATAGTCTCAAGCTGGAGATGAACATGAAGTGATCAGAACCCCTTGTGTTCCTGTAGGACCATTCAGGCTGTGTAGGAATCCACAGCAATGACAACCCATCAAGGAGAGCTCAGAGCAAAAGGAGTACAATCTAGACAAGAAAACAATGCTCAAGACAACAGATGGGAGAACCAGTACCCCAAGACTAAGAAACATAGAAACATACTGTTTGAAAGACATTGGAGAGATCTGAGGTCTCCGTACTGTTCAGAGAAGGCAGAGAGGCTGATGAACTACCCTGAGTATGTTTGCTAAAAATAGAAAGAATGACAAAATGATGCATAGCTTTCAAATAAATTGAAGACAGAAAGAAAATGCATATCATTCAATAGGAAGCAAAAAAAAAAAAAAAAAAAAAAAAAAAAAAAAAAAAAAAAAAAAAAAAAAAAAAAAAAAAAAAAAAAAGGAAGAAAATAAGTACAGAATGGTAATTTAAGAACTAGGAGGCAGAAAAGATTTCAGATGCACCAGTAATTCTAATAAGTAGGACTATTTTAAACACCCTTGTCAAAGACAGAGATTCTCAGGTTAGAATAATGCAATCAAATAAATGAGGTACATTTATAAGTTATTTCTGAGAGATACATCTAAAATATAGAAATATAGAATTTTTGAAAATTGTGCCATAAAAAAAGATATAACAAAAGAGTGATAACATAGGTTTAATATCAGACAATATCAACTTTATTAGTGATAAGGAGAGTCTTCTTACAAATAATCATGACTCACTTGGAAAATCTAACAATCTTAAATTATGAGGTCTCAAAATAATGCAAAAAATTTTAATGCAGTGAGAAACCATTATTATAGTGGAGTTTTTAACATTTCTGGAGAATATAAATATTTTAAATAATACATTTACAAGGTTTAATGTAATGAACATATTTTAATGGAATCAAATAATCTATACCCAATAAAAATGGGTATACATATTTTAAGGGGATATAACACAGTTGTAGATATTCTCCATGTATTTGACCACAAAAGAAGTCTAAATAAATAACAAGCAACATAACCCAAACTATGTACTCCAATGAAGTAAGATTAATTAAATTAGCAACCAAAAGATAATGTCAGGAAATTCTATTCATTGGGAAACTAAAAATACTTCTAAATAATTGATAAGTCAAGAAAAGAAGTTAAATTATAACCACTAAATATTAAGAATAATAGAAACTGAAAACACTTTACAACATGTGGCATGTAATGAAAGTGACATTTATAGGAACATTTATAACCCTAAATGCCCTGAATTCTTGTAGTAAGGAAAACAAAGTTAACTAGTTCAACATTTGTTTTAAGAAGTGAAAAAAGCAGTAATACCATAAACTCTCAAAAGTGAAAGAATCACAATACTTATGAGTGAATCAACTAGAAAAAAAATACCCACAGAATTTAGTAAAACAAAGTAAATGGCATTAATAAATAGAAAAATATAGACAAACTTGACCTTATTCTAGATACAATTACTATATATATATAATTGTTTTTCTAAGAAAAAGAGAAAGACTACATATGCTTACAACCTGCAAAGCAATTATATTAGTAACCAGAGTCTATTGAAAACAACAAAAATTTGGTAAAAACAAGAATAAGTAATTTATCTTTTTTGTGTATGTGGTACTGGGAATTGAATGGGGAGGTGTTCTATCTCTGAGCTATACCCTTACGACTATTCTATTTTTTATTTTGAAACAGGATCTTGCTAAGATATCATGTGCTGGCCTGGAACCTGAAATTCTTCTCAGCCTCCTAAGTGTTGGGATTACAGGCCTGGGCCATCATGCAAGTCATCGTTTAAGAATAGTAAAGAAATAAGGAAAGAGGAGCTTGTCTGGAACAATAGCAAGACATTTTAAATACGTAATAATAAAAATATTGTGTGTGTGTGTGTGTGTGTGTGTGTGTGTGTGTGAGAGAGAGAGAGAGAGAGAGAGAGAGAGAGAGACAGACAGAGAGAGAGACAGAGAGAGAGACAGAGAGAGAGACAGACAGACAGACAGAGACAGAGACAGAGACAGAGACAGAGAGACCCCAGTGGAACAGAAGTACAAAATGAGAAGTAACTGGTACAGGTCAGAAAAGCTACTACAAAGTATAGACCATTTAATTTATGCCTGTCATTTGGGGGGGGGGGGGTTCCACCTTATCTGTAATGACTTATTTAAAATAGTGTCCAAAATTATATATTATATAAACAAATATGATAAAACAGTAATGCTTGTTAAATATGAGTCTTTATGCATTAATGTCTTATTTTTTCCTTTGTAGCTAACTACCTGTGAGAATGTGTGTGAGTATACCTATATATATTTACACGTGGAAGACACTAGACAATAAATATGTGTGTGTAATGTATTTTTTTTAAGCCAGCAATAGTAAGCAGTAGACAAGAGAGTGAAAGGCCTTTGTATGTTCTGCTGAGGAGTTTAGATTTTATCCCGAGGGCAGAGGGCAGCCACAGAAGGGCTTTCAGGCAGGAAAGTGCCACGATTGTGTTTTCTGTCAGGAAGATCACTCTGGCTGCGGTGTGGCGGATGGATTCGATGCGGCTGAGGCTGGAGGCTGAGCCCTGGCTGTTTAAGTATTTGGAGGCAGAGATCGTGGTGGTTGGGAGAGAAGAAACCAGCAGCCATGGAGAGAGAGGCAGATAGAATGGGGGAGGGGCGGGGGGGCAGGATTTCTAGGCTTCTCGGTAGCTGCTGGATATGAATGTGTGTGAAGAGAGGTAGGGAAGGGGCTGGGGTGTTCCCTGGGCTTGGGGTTCAGGCCGGGGGAGGGGGGCCATTCCTGGAGAGAGGCCACAGAAGCAGGAAGAGGTTAGTGGGAGCAGAGTGTGGCTTGAGACCTGCGGAATGCCCACCGAGAGCTACCAGGCAAAAGTCCTTGGTTACAAACCAAAGTCTTAAAGCTGTTCTTAGAGTTTTAGGAATCCAGCATGACTTGAGTTTTTAATCTGTCATTTAGAGATTCTTCCTTTGTAGTTTACTACTGTCAAGTAATAATCTCTCTCTCCTGTGTTTGGTACTGGGGATTGAGCCCAGGGCATTCTACCTCCAAACTACACCCCTAGCCCTATTTTTCATTTTTTATTTTGAAACAAGGTCTCACTAAGTTGCCGAGGGCCTCACTAAGTAGCTGAGACTGGCGGCAAACCTGCGATCCTCCTGTCTCAGCCTCTCAAGTACTGGAATTACAAGCCTGCACCACCATGCTCCAGCTTTTTTTTTTTTTTTTTTAATGAAATAGGGTCTTGCTAACTTCCTGAGGCTGGCCTTGAACCTGTGATCCTTCTGTCTTGGCCTCCCGAATACTGGATTACAGGCATGTGCCACTGTGCCTGGCTAATAAACTCTCTCTTTGACCATCTTAGAACTTTTGAAGAAATAGAATAAATCGGAAACTAACTTTTGAATAAAACATAACTACAAGTCATTTCTTTTAAGAAAATTTTATTGGTGCATTGTAATTATACTTGATAGAGTGTTTTTACAGTGATACTTTCATATAAGCACACAACATTACTTTCTGTTTCCTTCCCCATATCCTCCCTTTCCTCCTCGCCTCCCCCCACCATTCCCCTCGCCATCCCCTTTCTCTGCTCTACTGGTCTCTCTCCCAGTTTTCATGAGGCCCCCTTTCTTTCCTTTTTCTCTCTAGCTTCTGCATATGAGAGAACATGTGTCCCTTGATTTGCTGAGCATTCCATAAACTATTTAAAATTGTTCAAGGCCAGCCTCAGCAACTTAGCGAGACCCTCAGCAACTTCGCAAGACCCTACTTCAAAGTAATAAAATAAAATAGGGTTGGGGGTGTGGCTCAGAAGCAGAATGTCCCTGGCTTCAATATCTAGTACCAAAAATAAAAAAAAAAAGTTAATATTTTATCCAGTCTTCTCTTCATTTGTCTAAGTCTTTAGACAAATGATGCTGCATAAATCAATTATTGCATAAATATAAATTTCTGTTCTAGTAATACTATTCACAAATGGTAGTTTTACTCAATGAATAATTAGTGCATGTTAATTTAATAGGCCATAAGCAGATTTCACAAGCTGGTATTACTAACACAGTGGTCACTCAGGTAAGCCAACTTTTTAGTGTCTCTCGCTGCTATTTCCCTGATATTGAGGGAACAATGCGATTTTAGAAGAAGAGAGATTTTTGAAGACATGTAATTCATCATTGCCCAGTCTATTCTTAGTGCACATCTTCCAGATGTACATAGATATTCCAGGAAAAAGTGGAAAAGGATAATTTGCAAAAGAAAATTGGGGTGATGGTGAGCATCCGTCCACCCCTCTAAAAAGTCCACGTGTGGAGAACTGTATTTTAATTTGTTGACACAGCATAAATCCTCCATCTTCCAGCAATTTTTTTGCTTCTCATGGAATACTAGAGTAGCATTTCTCAGAAGGTCTAACATGGTATCCTGGTACACTGATACCCCAGGGAAGTGGTGGTCTGGTTCATCATGAAGGGTAAGGGTCTACTTACATGACTGACCCCAGGTCATACAGCTGGTTGAAGCTAAGCCAATACCAAGACTTATGAATTGAAATCTTAGGAATTGTTCGTTTCTGGAATTTCCCATTTAATACTTTTGGACCACAGTTTATTGCTGGTAAGAAAAACTACAAAAAACAAAGCTACAAATGAGGGCAGAATAACTATATGGACTTGGTAAGGGATTGAAATCTAAATGTCATTTATTCTTTCTTTACTATTTTTCTTCTTTCTTTCTGGGGGATGGGTACTGGGGATTGAACCCAGGTTCATTCTACCTTTGGACTACACCCTCAGCCCTATTTTATTTTTTATTTTGAAATAGGGTCTCATTACATTGCTGAGACTGGCCTTGAACCTGTGATCCTCCTGTCTCAGCCTCCCAAGTACTGGGATACAAGAGTGCGCCATCATGCCCGGCTCAATACTTTTCTAACATTTAAAAATAAATTCAATTTAACTGAGGCCATTGCTTCAAGTGTTAGATGTGACCATGTCTTTTTTCTTTGCATCAGTTACAAACAAGGAGCCACCAGCTATTCAGAGCAAGACTACCTTTTATCTTTACTGAGAGGATTCACTAGGACCATTTGTGGTAAAAGTAACAAGTGTGGCTGCTCTTTCTTTACCCAGTAAACAGAGATGTGCTTGCTTTGCTTTGTAAAATATCACTTTTTTTTGTGCCTATTAGACTATACCATAAGACAGCTTTTGAGAACCAACCCAAGCAGGTCCACTTTTTTGTCTGTAGGACCAGAACAGGTGCCCTGGCTCATCTGCTGGTTCATCCATATAAAGACAGCATCTAATGGACAAAGATGCGCCTTGTCTTAGGATGCATTTCTCTTGTTGCCTTATGTAAATGGCTCAGAAAGAAGCAAAGTGCATCACCATACAAATATTCACCAATTTACTCACCATGCATAAGACTGGTTCCCATTTCAACCTCTCTCCCACTTTTATTTTAGGAGTGAACCTGCCATCCCACTGGGGGATAATCATCAGAAACAATGGAGTCATATACCTCCCAGACACATTTCAAAGCCAAGGTGCAGATCTTGCAAAATATCAAGGACTGTATCAGGTTAACAGAGAACTGCTGCAACCAAGCAAGTTCATTGACAAATGAAGATATCAAAGATTTAAACCAGCTAACAATCAAAGACATGAAAATCAACAAGAAGGGCATCATGGAGGGACTTCATGGAGAATGATTTAGATATTAGTATATTGGAATAGGCAGGTCTTTAAGAAAATGAATGAAGTCCTTAAAATTTTTTTTACAAAAAGAAGAACCAACCTTTTTATAATATGTGCAAAAAAGTTAAGCACTGCATAAGAAAGTCTTAGTATGCTGACTCCAATTTTTGAGGGGAAATTATACCCCTCAGACCTCCAAATCAAAACTTGATTCATTCTTTGTTCTAAGAATTGGATCATTGTTGCAATGTTAAAATACGCTGTTAAATACAAAATACAATTGATTTAAAAATTTTTCTATTTTCTGTGTAATTTTAGTATCTGTTAAGAGTTTATGGTTAGTAGCCTGCTTGTGGATTCCAAAACCCTAAATAATGAGGATATTGAGAGGTAGCGTAATGATTATAAAAATCCATGTAGATGTGGCAGAGTGCACATATAAATACAGGGCTCCTAACCAAACCAGTCAGCCTGCCTTCAGAGATCTCAGCTATTCTAGTGAATCCATGGACATTTAATTATTTCCACCTGCTTTTCCTGGGGCCTGGGAGATGGCAAACTCAGCAATGTGTGAATCAAGTTGATTTATGTCAACGAATATTGACAAGGCATGGGACTGGTGTATAGGAGCGGTACTATCAGTATCCTTGAACTCACCAGAGTAGCACAGTTCCCGGAAGATGGTGTCAATTATTTTGTGGATAAGGACAATAGAACTTTTCTGAGGAAGCCAGAATCCTATTTTTTTTTTTTTAATATAGAAGCCAGGTTTTAAAACGTATTATATTACCAAGTTGAGAATCAATGATACTAGGCAGAGAATGTATTGAATTCCCTCCCTCCCTTCCTTCCTTCCTTCCTTCCTTCCTTCCTTCCTTCCTTCCTTCCTTCCTTCCTTCCTTCCTATCCTCTTCTTATTCCACCTTCCCCTTCCCTCTTCCCCTTCTCTTCTTCCTCCTCTCCATCCTCTTCCTTCTCCTCTTTCCTCTTCCCCTTCGCCTTCTACTCCTTTCCCTTCCCCCGTCTTCTCCTCCTCCTCCTCCTCCTTCTTCTTCATCGTCGACTTCTTCTTCTTCCTCTTTCTCTCTCTCCCCCTCTCTATTTCTATCCTTCTCTCTATTTCTCTCTCTCTCTCTCTCTCTCTCTCTCTCTCTCTCTCTCTCTCTCTCTCTCTCTCTCTCCCTCTTTTCCCCTGAATCAAATGGTACATTGCTACAAAGTCAAGCAAGTGTTCCAAGGGTTTATAAAGAAGTGGTTAGAAATTGACTTTTTAGCCTCTGCTTTCAAAATATTTAGGAAAACATAACTGGAGAGTGTGTCCTCAGTAGATGGACTTATTTTATTCTCCAATGAGATAAAAGCATGAGAAAATGGGCACCAGCGACTCAAAGCTGCTGAAAAATAAATGTCATGATGCTTCCAGCACTTCGTGGAGGGAGCATGAAGGCATGGCTAGTGTTGGCTCTCTTGTAGCTCTTTGGAATTCACCAATGGCTTCCACATTCCTCTTTGTTGGAAAGTGAACTCGATCCCTGAGGCCAGACAGGGAGAAATGCTCATCCCATTTCACAGGTAGGGGGAAGCCCCTGGGACACGGCCGGGCTGCCTGTGTGCTCCTCGCTCTCTTGCAGTATGAAGCTAAATCCTCCAAGTGGGTAAGAGTTTGCTGATCACTCTGGCTGAACTACTGCCTGTCATCTGTTCTGAAGATTTGGGGTCCGGCCCTTCCTAGGCTGGGTGTTTCCTTGTAGCCCTCATGCACTGACTCTTTGTATGCTGGGACCTTTTGTATGCTGGGATTAGTGGTTTTTTGGATGTTTGTCCCCTCCTATACTCATGTTATAATTAATTAATGGTACTGGGAATTGAATTGAACCCCGGGGGGGGGGGGAGCGGGGAATCTGGCTCTGAGCTAGCCCTCCAGCCCTATTTTATTTTTCATTTTGAAACAGGCTCTCATTAAGATGTGGAGAGCCTCACTAAGTTGCTGAGACTGGCCTTGAACCTGTAAACCTCTGGTCTCAGCCTCCCAAGTACTGAGATTACAGGCATGTGCCACCGGGCCTGGCTCATGTTGCATTGTAGTGATGGTGCTGGGATGTGGGACCTTTAAGGGGTGCTTAAACTAATGCTATTATCCCAGAAGTAGGTCTGTTATCTCAGGAGCCAGTTCACCCATTCTGGCTCTCTTTTTCTCTCTTTGTTCTTCTTCCACACGATGCCTTCTGCCACATTACAACACAACAAGAAGACCAAGACTCTGCCCAGATCCCAGCAATTTGATCTTGAACTACCTAGCCTCTATATATGTGGACCAATAAATTTCTGTTTATTATAATTCTTTACCCGATGATATTCTTTTAGAGCAGCATGGCGGGGACTAAGACATTGGGTTTCCCTGTCTGAGATGGGTAGGGAGATCTGAAGAGAAATAGAGCTCTGGGTTCAGAGAGAAGATGTAAAGGGTTTTGGGTTCTCATGTATCTTTACTGGATGGGAAGTAGTCCAAACCTTTTTATCAACTCCAGCAAAACCTTGGATCTTTGCCAGCCTTAAGGGTTTGTGAGTCCACAGATTTGTACGGGAGCCACGGAAGGGTGCAGAGATGGAATGTACACTTTCAAGGCCCAGGAACTGGGATTCTCTTTTGGTGTTTGAACACAGATCCCACTGCTGTGGGGTCTGGCTTCAGCCTCCTGCAGGTTGTTGGGAAGTATGAATCCCTCAGGGAGCGGAAATACCTTCTAGCTCATGTTGCTGAGTTTCTAAGCAAGAGAGAAAGGGAAGGCTCCCTTTTTACGGCAGCTGTGGGTGAAGAGAACTTGAGAAGCCATTGAAAAGTACAGAAGGGATCACCTCAGGGTGAAAAAATACTGGAAGAAGGCCATCCTGGTTTTTGGTTAGGAGAAACAAAGAGAGTGAAGTAGTCCCAATTGGTCAGAGTTTGTCCTTCTACACTCTCCCCCAACAAAAAAGACTGAAGTCTGATTTCGGATTCATGACAAGATCGTTCATCTTAAATAGATTCATATTTCCTGCGACACTTAAAGGGTTGGTGGTTGATGATTTTCCAAGTTGGGTGAAACAGAAATTTGCAGATGCAAAAACCTTAGTTAATACTGAGCAGGCTAAACATACCTAGAGTAAAAATGTAGAAATAGAGGTCTGTGCATGTTTGTGAAGAGGAGAGAGAGAAGAAAGAAACTTCTAAGGGAGGCTTCCTGTTGGGACATTTTATGACTGGAAGGTGAAGGGCTGGCCCATGTGGCAGCCTGCACTCTAGATTCGGGTGGGATGAGCGGGTTGGTGCCACCAGGACTCCTCACCAGGCCCCATGTTCCAAAGACACCTGCTGCCCCTTCGTGCTCTGGCCTTCCAGTCTCCTCCCCATTAAAAGAGGTGGCCATGGAGATAGCCAGTAGTTCTCTGCTGCTGTCTGTAGACCAGACTTCAAGCAGCTGGGATGCCTGAGCTCCTTCACTAGATGGCTTCAAGCCACTCCCAGAGCCTGTGTGGTCTCTTTACTCAGTCCCTTCATTGGCTAGTGGACCAAAGGGCTGCTGTTGGCAAGAGCGCTGGGGAAGGGGCATGGGCGGAATTTGGTTGTGTGGGTTGAGGTGCCCACATGCAAGCCTGGGCCAGGGACCTCCACTGGGGCTCCTTCTCTGGGCGGTACAAGTGTTAGGGACACATGCGCATGGACCATGTTTGCTGTGATTTGAGGTGAGGGAAGAGAAGGAACAGAGATGTTTAGCAACTCGTTTAAAATCACAGTAAGTGTCAGTCGTGGAATTTGCATACATCACTAACTTCAAACCTTGGGATTTAAAAAAGAAGTTCTGTTTTCCAATAGGATCTGAGGGGGGGAGGATGACTTCTTTGTGTATATTAATTCATTGAAACTTTCATTAGTTATTCTCTCTTAAGCCAGGCAGGGTGGTGGTGCATGCCTGGAATCCCAGTACTTGGGAGGCTGAGACAGGAGGCTCACAGTTTCCAGGCCAGCCTCTGCAACTTAGCAAGACCCTCAGCAACTGAGTGAGACCCTGTTTCAAAATAAAATAAATAAATTCTCCCCTTTCTCTCTCCCCCTCCCTCCCTCCCTCCCTTCCTCCCTCTATTTTCTTCTCCCTTTCCCTCTTTCTTCTCCCTCCCTCACTCTCTGCTCTGACATGAGCCTATATATTTTGAAAAGTGCAGAGCTGGATGTAGCCAACACTGGGGCCATTGTCTTAGGCCATCTGAATTCCTCTTCAATAAACAACTCGTTGCTGTGGCTGCTGGATGAGCTGTCAGCACAAGGTCTTCAGTGGGAACCCTTCCAGGATCACCCCAGTTGCAGAAACACCCCTCACCTCAGTCCATGTCCCCTTCCCAGGGAGGTTTGCATCCAGCGACTGGCAGATACAGGGTAGAACAGCCTGGATCTCAGTCTAACCAGAACAATGCTGAGTTTGCTAAAGAACCCCCTGGATGTAGGCCCAAGCTACCATTTATCGTCATTACAGCTCACCATTTCTCTCTTCCTTATCCTGCTTCCTTCATCTCTCTTCCACAGACCTTGATTAGCAAGGGCATTCTTTAGTAATGCTTCCTAAGTATATCTGAGTATATTCCTGAGTATATATGAGTATATTCCTAAGTATATCTGAGTACATTCCTAAGTATATCTGAGTATATTCCTAAGTATATCTGAGTACATTCCTAAGTATATCTGAGTATATTCCCAAGTATATCTGAATATATTCTTAAGTATACCTGAGTATATTCCTAAGTATATCTGAGTACCTTCCTAAGTATATCTGAGTATATTCCCAAGTATATCTGAGTATATTCCTAAGTATATCTGAGTACATTCCTAAGTATACCTGAGTACATTCCTAAGTATACCTGAGTATATTCCTAAATATATCTGGGTATATTACTAAGTATATCTGAGTATATTCTTAAGTATATCTGAGTATGTCCCTAAAGTATATCAGAGAGTCAGCTTTCTCAAGAACTCAAGTACGATGGTTGTCCTTACATATGATACAGATAAAATCATCTATGTTCCCTATACCCTAGTGGGGGAAGTGGGCATAAATGCCAATTAAGATAGTATTAGGTAAACATCATAAGAAGTAGAAGGTGTGGAGCCGGGTGTGGTGGTGCATGCTTGTAATCCCAGCATTTGGGAGGCTGAAACTGGAGGATCTGGGTTGGCGGCCAGCCTCAGCTACCTAGTGAGGTACTCTGCAACTTAGTGAGACCTGGTTTCAAAATAAAGAATAAAAAATAGGGCTGGGGGTATAGCTCGGAGGTAGAATGCCCCTGAGTTTAATCCCCAGTACTGAAAAAAAAAAAAAAAAAAGAAGTAGAAGGTGTGGGAGTTCGGATCCCTGTGTGGGATGATGAGCCAGGTACATCTTTCATGCCTGCAGATCTCTTCTTTAAAGAGTCAGATATTTGCCCCTTTCTAGAAAGAGTAGTCAAAAGCACCATGTAATCCTATACCTTTTTCCATAATTGGCCAGTCATGTGGTGGACAAAAGAATCAGGGTGGGCATGTCGACATGTTGGCTTGGCTGGGCTCATGGACTTCATTCCTGGAGGACTTTGGAGATGGGGGGGCAGATAGCAAAAATGTCCTCATTGGCCCCTGGAATTGACGAGACAGATAAACTATCAAGTGTTCACAGAGTAGAGAGCCACATGGAAAGAGCAAGAACAGTGAAGCAGATATGAAGACAGAGGCAGACATGCGGGGACTCAGGGCCCTGGGGATAGAAAGGGTCATTGTCACGTCTGATTTTCTGGTTCCTTTGACTCCAGTATGACATGAGACCTGGCTGCAATTGATGCTTTCAATTGCGTGTGCTTGCCCTGTATTTTTAGCCAACAAAACTAGCTCTTTTGGCTAAAGTGGTCTGTTTCTTATAATAATACTGGACCGAGGCGATCATAAGGAGGAGTGATTTTGAATTGCGAGTTGCTGGAAACATGAGATTTCAATAAGGGGAGGTAAAGGGCCGTGAAGCCAGGGCAAGGAGAGCAGTGTACACAGAGGTGCTGACACACATTAGCTGGACATATTTGGAGGATGATGAACAGTCCAGTTTGGCCAATATAGTGTGTGTAGGGGGGACTAGAAAGAAAACAATAGGATAAACGTTTGCAAGACTGGTGAGGAAAACTGATGAATCGATGGAGCTGGCCAGGATTAGAGTCTATTCATTCCTTCTAGAAATCCCAAAGGCCATAGAAGACATAGAAGACAGAAAGCAGTAAAGGTTGATGTTGGAAAAAATGAGAAGATAAAAATAATGCAAAGATATTGCTTCTGATAGAGTGATAGGAAGAGATTAATGAAAATGGAAAGTGAAATAAAAAGACTCAATGAGGGGCTAGCAGGGAATTTTGCTTCTGGTGGATGCCAGGGAATGGGACACCACAGGCTAGACACCACAGTGGCCCCATCGGGCCGCAGAGGCTATGTCCTGCCCAGTGCCGAGGACTTCTTTTTCCAAAGACTTCAGTGCAAATGGAATGGTGACCCAGGAATTACACATCATGGGTGGCCTTGCTCAAAATCTTTCAGTTGAAGGTCATAAAAACCCCAATTCACCCATGTGTTTGCTTGTATGACTTTAACCTCACTATGATGCATAATTACATTACACCATGAAAAGTATATTAAGAATCCCAATTCAACCTGTTTTAAAACAGAGACTGTTAGCTCATTTAGTTGAAAAGTGAAGAGGTAGAGTCAGGTTTCAGACGGAGGGATTCAGAAGTCTGCATGATCAGGGCTCTGACTTCAGATCTCTTTGAACCTTTCAAAGTGATTCTTTTCTTTGTGTTAACTTTATCCTCTGGCCCAGTCCTTTCGTGATGGCCAAAATGGCTTCAGTAGTCTGAGATCTCACTTTTAAATCACCTCTTATTTAAGGGAATGTGTGCTGCCTTGCTTAACCTTGGGAGGCAGCCAAGGAGAGGCATCAGGGAGCCCTGAGAGTGGAATGTTCTGGCTGCAGAACCCACTGAGACGGGCATGCCTTTGAAGACCCCATCAGGACTCAGGAGATGAAAAACACCCTGAGTCA
Organism: Graphiurus murinus; assembly: GCA_004027655.1. Taxonomy (NCBI): domain Eukaryota; kingdom Metazoa; phylum Chordata; class Mammalia; order Rodentia; family Gliridae; genus Graphiurus; species Graphiurus murinus. The sequence goes on from PVLC010018139.1 coordinate 18,011, forward strand.
TCTTGTGACTACCAGTCTGATGTCAACCTCACACACCTCCTCCTATCCACCCCTCACAAAAGTCTCTTGTAAAAGAGGAGCCACGAGCCCCCAAACATGTCTCTCTCCTCTGGAGATGGCCCACATACTCTCATGAATGTCTGTCTATGTCATCTTGATTTCCTAAATAAACCTGTTGACAGCTCTACTCTTTGTCTTGGGAAAATTCTCTTCCAACCTGCATAGCATTTTCTCCAACCTATTTCCCCCAGTACCTGATTAAGTATCTTCTCCCATCTCATGGACTTAAATAGTTCATGTCAGTCCAGTAGTTGGGCAAATGAATATTTAACAACTCTCTTTCTTAAAAAAAAAAAAAGAAAAGAAAAGAAAAGAAAAAGAAAAAAGAGAAGGCAAGCAAGCCCCAGTTATAGCATTTGATTTTTATATCATAAATCCTCTTCCCACGGCTGCTTACCAGTGGTGCTCCTTAACCCAAATGGAGTGGAGAAGAAGTGTGCCTCACCGACACTGAGAAGCCCTTGGGAGCTAGTTCCCGCACCCTGCTGTGCCTAGCCCTGAACAAATTATTTGACTGCGTCAAAAGACTATGCTGACTGGCTTAGGACAATCCAAGGCAGCCTGTGACACTGTTGGGGTCAATGTCATCCTTCCATGTGGAGGATAATGGCGGGGCAAAGACACAGCAGTAGGAAAACTACCAGCATTCTAGTGGTGTGGAAGTTAACGAAGGACGGGAAGGGCGTTCCGGTCAGCATTCCTGCAGCACTGACCAGGCAACTTAGAGGAAAGAAGACTTATTTATTTTCTTAGGGTTTTGGGCTCAGTCAAGCATTAAATGAGTTAGTACAGGTGTGCTTGGAAAGTATCTGGAACGTTACAAACTTTATATGGAAGTGAGAAATTCTAAGCATTATGTGAAGTATTTAGTAGAGAGTCTTGAATCTAAGAACTACTCAATTAACATTAGCTATATTTATTATTATTATTTTTGGTATTTTGATTTGAACCCAGGGGCGTTCTAAATCTCTCTTAGCCCTTTAAAAAAATAGATTTTCAAACAGGGACTTGCTAAGTTGCTGAAGGTCTCACTGAGTTGCTGAGGCTGACCTCAAACCTGTGATCCTCCTGTCTCAGCCTCCCAACTTTTGGGTTTACTTATAGCTACCGGGCCTGGCTACATTTATTATTATGACCACCTGCTACTGCCTTACCCAGACTGATACTCCAACCAATGTTTACATTTCTTACTGTTTGCACTCAAGACAGAAAGGGAAGCAGAGGGCATGCTCACATACCACTTCTGCCTCTGAGCTCTCCGGCGCTAGGTCTGTTTATAGCTCCACATAAACTTACTTTTTAAATTGCAGGTTTTTGTTTTACTGTGGGCTTTCCTCACTTGTTCACATTCTTGGGGTGAGACCAGGGCAATTTTTGGCACCAAGTTGCTCAGCAGGCTGCGCTGACCACCGCAGGCAGGGGGTTAAGTTATGTGGAATGGAATGGGTCACCTATGGAACCTCAGGATAGAGGAGGAAAAGGGGAAGGTATGTTGGTTTCAATGCAGCAGAATCATCTGACATGAGATCTCTTGCCTGCAGATCTTGGAGTTGGGCTTTCCTGCCGTTATATAAGAGAAAGCAATGGGTTAGAATAGCAGGCAGGGTCTCAGCCGGAAATAGAACCGGACCAGGTGTTCCAAGTGAGTTGGCAATAATGAAGGGATGAACGAATGGGCAGCAGGCTTAAGGGGGCCAGCAAAGGATGATGGGACATCCAGAGACTAGAAATAGGAGGAAGCTGCTTCCTCCTCAGGGAGGGAGTGGCAGAGGGACCTTGTGCTGGCAGAGCCCAGTAGGGTGGAGTCATGGAGGAGGAGTCACCAGGTTAATGTAGTCATGGAGACTCTCAGCTTCTCCAAGAAATAGAGACCTAAAGTAGGAAAAGAAGAAGAGAGGGAAAAAAATGTCCTGACATATCCCCTCTCTCATCTTCACATATTCTATCTCAGGCACCATCGAGGAAGCCTCGGTGACTGGATTCTCAGAAGGGAGCCTTTTGGAACGTGGGACAGGACAGAGAAGAACAGAGAATGGATGAAATGAAAAATTTTTTTTTGGTACTAGGGATTGAACCCAGGGGCATTCTACCTCCAAGCTACACTCCCAGCCCTATTTTATTCTTTATTTTGAAACAGGGTCTCACTGAGTTGCAGAGGACCTCACTAAGCTGAAGCTGGCCACAAACCCGGATCCTCCAGTCTCAGCCTCCCAAGTACTGGGATTACAAGCATGTGCCACCATGCCCAGCTGGATGAAATGGATTTTAAAGGCACATTTTATGTAATACCACCTATCCAAAATAATGTCATGTCAGCATGTCAACAATATAAAAGTGATGATGATGATGATTTGTATTTTTTTTTTTTGGTACTAAGCCTTCAATTCTAATGTGTATTTTATATTTCCAGTGCATATCTTTTTAGACTGGCCATATTATGAGGGCTCATTAGCCATATGGAACCAGTGTTGGAGAGTGTAGCTCTAATTTTCAGTATCACTGGACTTAAAAACTAAAACAAAACAAAAAACCCGATAATAATTGGCAAAACAGTATAATGGCACACTGGTGAGGAATACTTCCAGAGGACATGTCATCAATCTTCAGGAGGTTCTAGGATTTAGATGTTTATTAACAGAGCTGATAAACTACTCAAAGCCCCCTTTCTCCCAGAAGTACTCTTTTGGTTCATCAAACGGAACAAAAGGAACCAATTCTCATTTGTTAAAATAATTCAACATGCAGTTTGCCCAGGAACTTCTGAAATTGAGGGCTTGTTGTCACTGCAAGTCTACATTATGCGTAAAAAGTAAGTCAGTGATACAAATGAGTATCAGAACTATGTGCCTACAGTAGTAGCACTCTGCTTCCAAATATTTATTGAATGGATACAGCTTGCAAAGAATGAGCTTCTTTGTCATAACGGGTAAAGGTCGCGATTTTCTATTCAGAATTTTCTCATAGGGTAATACAGCTGGATTGTGCAGAACTTCAAATGACTAAGATTACTCTTCCTGTAAGTATAGGTTTTGTTTTTGTTCTATCCTAATTCTGTACAATTTCCCCTTTGTGATGAGGTTAATATCCTTGCACTCTGGGATAATTCATAGCTTGATTTGGTTATCTCCACAAAGTGGTTATGCACAATATTTTTTATTCTCTTATTGAAGTATGGTAATTATACATTGCAGTGAGGTTTAAACATACATGCACCCAGCACTTTTTTTTTTTTTTTTGCGGTACTGGGGATGGAACCTGGGGGCATTCTACCTCTGAGCTACACCCCCAGCCCTAGTTTTTTTATTCTTTATTTTTGGAACAGGGTCTCACTAAGTTGTGGAGGGCCTCACAAAGTTGTTGAGGCTGGCCGCGAACCCGGATCCTCCAGTCTCAGCCTCCCAAATGCTGGGTTTACAAGCGTGCACCATCACGCCTGGCTATGCACCCAGCACTTGGTGTCTTTTCCTTGGCATCCCGTCCTGCTCTCCCCACTTCCCTGTACAAGTTAGTAAAATTGGCAGTGCTACCTTTATATATGGACATAGCATTATTTGGACACACAAAAAATATTAAACTATAGGGGTTTTTGTTGTTGTTTTATTATCAGCTAGGTAGATTTCTCCTATCACTTTTGAGTGTCCTCACAATCTTTTACCAAAAAAAGAAAATGTGTATGATTTACTATGCATTTTCCTAAGGTTACGACATAACATTGCTATATGGCTCTTACCTAATTATAAACTTCCCTGACAGCGTTAGGTTTTTTGGAAGTAAAATAAAATCAGAGCCTGTCTATTGCAATTAGAAGTGGGGTTGCCATAGTTTCATGAGCGGTTGTTACATCCTCTTGATCATGAGGTCTACTTCCAGCAGGCAGGTCCAAGCATGTGTTAGATCACATTTAAAAACAATGAAAACTATGCAAATTGAAAGTGCTTTTGACCTCCAGCCTTTTCTTTCTCCTAGAATATTTTATGTGCATTGAAGTACTGAGCACAGTACTCATCTACTCCTGCAGGGGTCAGGGAATGCTTAGTTCTTGTACTTTTCGGCCTCCTCTTTACAAAGGCCAGGCAGCCATGTGTGCCCATGTGAAATTTCTAAGCCTTCCAGAAACATGTCTGAGACTCGCTGTTGGCGTTCTGAAAAGTCTTTATTCACACTGTAAGCACTTGATGAAGAGTCCTTGGAGTAAACTCCTGGCCAAAGATGGATGGCCTGAGTTTATTTGAAGGCCAAACATTTTCCAGACATTTACTTTGGATGGAAGCACATGTCTTTCCCTTGGCAATAATTTCTTTGTGAGATATATAGGCATCCCCCAACTTGCACATAGATGTTCGGAAATTTCCTTGGAAGGTCAATTGTTTCAAATGTATGTTTTTTTTTCTCCCATAGAAATAATATTATAAATGGTAGATAAGGAGCTCTGCTAGCCACTAAATTCTTACTACTCCAAAGCTTGGTTGAAATAGTGCAATGAGAGGTAGTGAAAAAGACAAGGGCCACCCAAGACTTTGTATCTCTAGGATATTGTAGAAACTGTATCTCATGGCGATGACGGGTATAGTTCCTAGGATAGACTGAGCCTGAATCCCACACTTGGGTACATATTCAAAGGAATTGAGATCAGTATGCCAAAGAGAGATCTACACTCTCATGTTAACTGCAGCACTATTCACTCATAGCTAAGATAGGGAAACAACCTAAGCGTCTATCAAAGGAAGACCGATAAAGGAAATGTGAGATATACACAGTGGAATACTATTCAGTCATAAAAAAGAACAGAATGCTGTCATTGTCACTAACATCGGTGAACCTGGAGGACATTATGTTAAGTGAAATAGGCTAGACACAAAAAGACAAATACCTCGATGATCTCACTCTTCTATGAAATGTAAAAAGCCCTGATCTCCTAGAAGAAGAAAGTCAAATAGTGGTTAGTAGAGGCTGGGAAGAGTAGAAGATGTTGATAAATGGATACGAAGTTACAATTAGGAGGAATGAGTTCTAGAAGGGTGACTATATAAAAATAAAATATTTGTCTTGATGGATATGCTGATGATGAGCTTGCCATTACTCAATGTGTACATGCATCAAAACATTATATAGTACCCCATAAATGTGCACAATTATTTTTTGTCAATTAAGAGTTTTCATTTCATTTCATTTTTGTTGTACTGGGGATTGAACCCAGAGGCATTCTACCTTCGAGCTACACCCCAAGCATGACTTTATTTCTTATTTGGAAACAGGGTCTTGCTAGGTTGATGAGAGTCTCACTACTTGCTGAGTAACCTGTGATCCTCCTGTCTCAGTCTCTCAAGTCCTGGGATCACAGGTGTGCACCACCACACTGAGCTAAGAGTTTTTTAAAATGAATTCAGGGCCTGGGGGTGCAGCCCGGTAGTAGGGTGCCGAGCATGCACAAGGTCCTGGGTGCGATTCCCAGCACTTCAATGTAAAGAGATACACAAATATGTGAATACATAAATGACTACATAAGTAAATGAAAATTAAAAATTTAACCCAGGCTTGGACTCACTGATGGTATGACTTCAGGCAGGTCCCTTTGCTTCTCATTTTCTTCATTCGTAACAGGGGGACAGTAGCCAGATCTATTTCACAGAGCCCTTATATAAGATTTTCAATACACATGTGCACACCTATGAGAAGAGTTCCTGGACCCAGTCGACACCCTGCGGTTTCTTGCTGTTGATATTGGTTCTAGCAACTGGCAAGGTGCTAACTGTCTTTCAATCATGGATTCAATAAGCAGAGAGCAGCAGTGGTTCAACATTAACCATGAAACAAAATGGAAAAAAGAAAATGTTTGGAGAGGATAAAGTAAGTAAGAGGAAAGAGGAAACAGATGGATGCTGATGTTGAGTTGGTCGGGGGATATTTTCATAAATTCTGAAGACTGGTCCTTTTCTTTGAGAAAAGTTAGGTTTACAGATCATCAATAATTTTGAAACCAGGAAAGTACAGAGAGGAAAAATAATATCCCAAAGTGGCCCTCCTCCCAGACATTTATTGTCCATTTGAATTTCTTTCAACTTGCTCTTCACATTTGTTTCCTGTTTTCCTTCAGAAAACTATCTTTTTTCCCCTTTACATTCTTACAATGTGGAATATATCTAGAAAACAAAAACCCTACACTGTGTGCTTCAGGTGACACACTGCTATTGGAAAGCAAGGTTTTGTTAGTCAGTTTTTCAATGCTGTGACAAGTAACTAATAATAAGTCAACTTCAAAAAGAAAGGTATCTGGACTTGGAGGCCCATGCCTATAATCCCCGAACTTGGGAGGCTGAGACAGGAGGATCACAGGTTGGAGGCTAACCTCAGTAACTTAATGAGATCCTCAACAACTCAACAAGTCTGTGTTTCAAAATAAAAAATAAGAAAAGGCTGGGGGAGTAGCTCAGAGGTGGAATGCCCCTGGATTCAGTCCCCAGGAAGTACAAGGAAGGAAGGAGAGAAGGAAGGAAGGAAGGAAGGATTAAAAAAAAGAAAAAGTTAATTTTGCCTTACAGTTCAGGAGGTTTTAGTCTATGTTGGTCACCCTGTTGTTTTGGGGCTTGTGGTGAGGCAGCATATCATGGTGGGAGGGAACAGCAGAGAAAGCTGCTCATCTTCTGGCAGCTGGGAAGAAGAGAGAGAGAGTCAGGGAGGGGCCAGGGTCCCAGTATCTCCTTCAAGAGCACGCCCCCAACGACCTGACTTCCTCACTCTAGGCTCCGCCTCTAAAAGGTGTCATGGCCTCCCAATGATACCAGGGGTTGGGGACCATGCCTTTATCACATGTCCACTGGGGACGTTTTTGGATCCAAACAGTAGCAAAGGTGAAGTCCCTAGGGACTGTCGCTGCAGTCACTGCAGGACTAAGTGCAGAGGCTGACGGAGGTGACTGGGGCCCAAAGAGGTCAAACGCAGAGTCCCATGGCTGGATGGGGTATGGATGAGCGGTATCTGAGTATACAGAGTAAGGGTTTAACTTCATTTTGTTTTGGGTACTAGGGATTGAACCCAGGGTCATTCTACCTCTGAGCTGCATACCACTAGCCCTTTTCATTTTTAAGCAGAGTCTGGCTAAGTTTCTGAGTGTCTCACTAAGTTGCTGAGACTGGCCTTGAACCTGTCACAGGTTCTCAAGTACTGAGATTCATGTATGTGCCACCACTCCCGGTATAAAGTTTTAATTTTTAAATGTACTTACCTTTTTTTTATTTTTTTTGTGGTGATGGGGATTTAACCCAGGGGTAGTCTACCTCTAAGCTACATACCCAGCCCTATTTTTATTTATTTGTTTTTTAATTTGGAGATAGGATCTCACTAATGTTGCTGAGAGCCTCATTAAGTTGCTGAGGCTGGCTTCAAACTTGCAATCCTCCTGTAAAAAGCCTCACAAGTACAGGGATTATAGGTGTGCACCACCTGGCTCTGCAGTTTTAATTTTTATAGCCATAAAAGCTAATTGGAAAATTAAAATAAGAGGAGGGAGAATTCATATGTGAAGGATTTTGAAAGTATCAGACAAGCTGAACCAAACAATTCTACTGTCTTTCTGGATGTCAGTTAGGAGGTCTCTTTGATGAAGATTATTTTCATATTCAATGACATAATAAAGATAATGTGGTCCAAAGATCACCCCTATACCTATCACTGGAATACGAGCAAGTTGTGAACTATAAGTCCATAATTATTTTTTAATTTATTAAATTATGGTTTTATCGGGGAAAAAAAAGGCAGGATTCTCCCTGTTCTTTTACATTCTCAGAAAATTTAAAATCTACCTACCTAAGATAAAATACTGAAGGAGTCTTTCTTTGCAGAAGAAGTACAATTATGAAATGTATTCATTTGGCTAGAGTGGCAACATGTTGAAAAAGAGTGTTTAAAAATGGGGGAAAATGTATGCAAAGGGACTACATGAACAAATCCCCAGGAGAGATAGTAACCACTGTCATAAGGGAGTTCGGCACCATCAGGAAACTGTTTCACGTCTCTGCTTCTCTCTACCTATGGCTATATTGTCACAATACAAGTACATGTAGGTGATAGATGTTAGGCATATCTAGATATTGAAATACCTTCATGTCTCTTATGATTTAATTGAAAAAAAAAACAAAACCTTGAGGAGGAACTCAGATTGGCCAGATTTGAATTACACATTCATTCCTTGAACTGTGACAAAGGAGCAGGAGTGAGATTCTACAAATAATTCACCTTGGTTCACTTGTGTGTTGGTCTGTTTTTCATCACTGTAACACAACAACCAAGGCGGGGAATTTATAAAGAGAAGAAGTTTATTTAACTTCACAGTTTTGGAGTCTGAAAGTCTAACATGGTACCAGCTCTGGTGAGGACCTCATGGCAGATGGCATCACAATGTTGAGGTGTGTGCAGGAAGGAGAGATCACATGGTGGGACAGGAAGCCAGAGAGAGAGACCGAAGCCCTGGGAGGAGTACTATGTTAATCCCTTCTGATATCATACCCCCAATGACCTAATGACCTTCTATAGGCCCCGCCTCTTAAAGTCCTACCACCTCTTGATACCACTACACTGGAGTATTCATGGTTGGAAGCTCTCTGATTGGTGTGTGCAGAAACTTTGACATCTATGGGGATATGGAGAAAAGAGCACTGACTGCATCTGTTACAATGCACCAGGAAGCTGTTGCCCTCTTTCTGTCCATTATCATCACCTATGCCCAGAACCAACAGGAAATGCAGCGTAGACTACTGCAGGAAATAGATATTCTCTGTCCTAGAACCAGAGCTTAGCTTTGATGTCCTGTGCTCCCTTTTGGTGCTGTATCTCATCCCGGAGATGCCATCCTTGATCGTCCTTCTGGTGCTCACACCAGCTGCTGCCTGGCAGAGCTAAATCCATACTCCTGGCTGGAATGACAGCAGGATCATCTAGCATACCCCCAGTGAAATGGTGTCTTTTAAAATAGATCAACTCTTTTGAATGGTTGAACCAACATCTCTTCCAGGGAGTGAGAATGGACTTACATTTTTCCAATTTTCCCCCCTAATTATCAATCAGCCTAAACAAATAAGTAAAAGGTGTTTCTCCAAGAGGTGGGGATCTAATTTCAGAAAGTCCCCACCTCTACACCAAAATAACACAAGCTAAAGAAAAGAGACTTCACTGAATGTGTGTTTGTAAGTGTCTGTGTGTGGGAGAGGGAAGAGAGAGATCGAAAGGTCAATGGGAAAGCCAACAAAGCACATGATTTTCACTCTGGCAGTTTTACAACCAAAGGGCAGGGAGGAAAAAAAGAGGGTTGAAAAGAAAAAGAGAAACCTCTCCTCATTCCTGTTCTGATTGAAACTTTAATTCTAAAATAGGCCTTGGCTTCAGAGATTGAACTGCACCATCTTTCCATATAAATGGCAAGGCAAGACACATTTTTATGTGTTGTTTTATGAGTTTTCTTCGCATCTTTAATGTCTAACCATTTTATAGTGCTTGGCTTTGCAAGGCCCCAGAGATAACCTCCCTCGCAATACTGTTCTTTTATTTCTAACACAGGAATAGTTAAGAAAGTGTCTGTGCACCAATGACAAATTATTGCAATCTTAACTAGAAATAAGGTAGTAAAGATTACTCAGACTGAAATATTAAAGGAAGGTTGGAATATAGAGAGGATGAAAAATATCCCAAATAGAATAATGAAGTTAATTGGTACAAATGAGTCTGCTTTAAAAGCCATACCTGATGATTAAACTGCATCTTGCTAGCTGTAAATTTCTCTTTTTTTCCCATCAATTTTATGGCAGTTAAAAAATTATTTAATTCTGAGAGTTTGGAGTACATTTTTGAAAGTGTACATTTAAGGAGTTACAGCCCTACTGTATGAGCTTTTATCTATAGAACTATTCATGTATTTGGTGTCAACCCTGTTATCAGCAAGATATGATTATTTGCACATCATGAAAATGCTGTCTTTCCCCCATCTGCTTTTACATATTAACTGAATGCTTCAGTGTTATGAGAGTCTAGTTTTTAATGATGGATTACATTAAAAGCATTTGAGGATCTAAGGATCTTTCTTTCTTTCTGGACTTGGGATTGAACCAGAGGCATTATACTTCTGAGATATACCACTTTTTTTAAAAAAAATTTTAAATCAAGGTCTTGTTAAGTGCTGAGGCTGGCCTGCAACCTTCCTGTCTCAGCCTCCCCCCGCCCCACATGTATTGGGATTACAGGCATGTGCCACCACACCTGGCTAAGAAATTTCCTTAACCACTTCATTTTCCATCCTCTCAATCTTATTCCAATAATTATGAAAAGCAATTAAGGTAGTTTTGAAGAATATGCTTTGGTTTCAGGTGGATTTCAGTCCAAGTCCTGGCTCACTGGCCTTTAGTAAATGTGTGCCCGAGATAATTACTTAATTTCATTCAGACTTGTATTTCTCACTCATAAAAGGGGAACACTGATCATGCTTACTTCATAAGTATAACATTATTATAAATATTAAATGATGTATTTGTATAGTTAAATCATATAATACGATAGCAGTATGTAATAGTAATATGATATAGTTAATATAACATAATATGATTTAATAAAGTTTTGGAACATAAAAGCATTTAAAAGTTTAGAAAACAATACCACTAATAGCAAAAACCTTTTACAGTGATGGATCTGGCCAGATAACCTAGATCTGGTATAACTGTAGCACACGAAACAGGTGAGAGAAATTAGAAGCCATAACTCAGTCTTTGATTTTGGGTTTAGTATTTGAATATCCATTTACATATTTAAAAGTTAAAATTCTTTAAGAGAAAGTGAGCTTTCCCCCTCTCCCCCCGCCCCGATGTTTTGGCTCTTGTGAGGGTCTCCAGGCAAAGTAGAGCTCTCTTGGCAAGAATATTCTGACCCAAATATTTTATACTCAGGGCAGTGAGAGAAAATGTTTAAAATATGCCTATAAAAGTTGGAGCTCAGATTTTAAAGTCCTCTCTTGGTGTTTCTTGTTCACTAGATTCACTTTCTTACCCCAGCCAGGAGACGGAGCAGGAGGAGGAGGGGCATTCCAAAGGCTCTGCAGTGCTTTGCTTCTTGGATCACAGATACGTGACTGTACTTGGCTCAGACCTCATCTCTGAGTCTTATTGGTTAATTAAGACTCATTCCCCTCACATGGTAGGAACCGAGGACCTGGAATGTAGAATTTATGGCACAAAAGACTAGACATTGTCTAATCTATTGTTTCCCAAAGCAATTGCTCAGGAATGTCCCAAGAGAAACTTCCTTTTTTTTTTTTCTATGACCAAATACATGTTCTATGGCAAATAAACCCTCTTTTCTTGAAACTTCACCATGCGTATTAGTGTCTTAAAAGTTCTAGGGAATCTTGAAATAAAGAAATGGATATTACTCATTTTCTTAATAAATCAACGTTTTCTAAACTTCTATGTCCCTGGCACTCGTGACCAACTTATGTGGAAATAATATCTCACACAGCAGATTTGGGTTATAATGGGCGAATTCATCATGCCAGCTACTGTCAATCCAAGTTGAAGTAGTGAAGATCCAGGTCCTTACTGGTCCTGTGTCCATTGTCCTTGGTCTAGGTACCCCATGTGTCTATGACTGAAGCTCCAAGGAGTCTGAGACTCTGCTGGACATGTGCAAGTCACAACTTTTATGTATGTGTGTCGTACTGGGGATTGAACTCAGGGGCATTCTACAACTGTGGGACACTCCCAGCCATTTTTTTATTTTTTAAATTTTGAAACAGGGTCTTGCTAAATCGCCGAGGCTGATCTTGAACTTGTGATCCTTCTGTCTCAGTCTCCCAAGTACTGGGATTACAGGTGTGTACCACTGTGCTTGGCTCAAGTCGTAACTTTTAGAATCAGGCTACTCCTGCCCCCCAAAGTTCATGTATGTGTATGGGATGCAGTCAAACAGGAGACTGGGCTTTCCTTTGTCCTGGGGTATCAGCTTGGCTAAAGCTGAGCCTTTGTAAAGAGATGACTACAGAGGAGTCCAGCAGGATTCACACCTACAGCTTTAGCATGCTAGGGTTTCTTCTGCTAAGGAAATTATTTTAGTGGTACCAATTTTTCCATATCTAAAATGACTTTCAAAGTAAACAAAAAACAAAAACAATCATTACACAAATACAAAGGGGAAAAAAGTGTTTGAATCCTCTCTAACTACTCCGTTTACTTCCCAAGGGACTAGTTCTCTGCAAATACTGGAAATGGGAAATTTAAGAAAAATCCATTTATTCCAAGAGGAGTACAAGAATGAGTAGAGAGAAGCCAAACTATTTCCATAGTTTCCCTTTCAGTTTGTTTTTGGGGATGTACTGAGAATAATAGCTATGGTCTTGGCACTTTTTCTTTCCAAAGGTCTCCTGAGTTTTCCTCAGGACTGGAAACCATTTGTGATCATAGGAAGAAATGCTCTTGCTGACAAATGGGCGTTTCTTGCTGCATAGGTTCCGAGGCTTTTAATGACAGCCATGTAAAATCCAAGTTTCCCACGAGCATTTGCTTGGCCTCGGGCAGCTGAGTAGCTGCAAGCACCTGGTTGGGAATAGACATCATTTCTTTTTTGTCCTTTCTGGTCTGAGATGACTGATGTTTCCGAGTGTGTGGTCATCCAGTGGGAAAGCGTCTTATGGTGCCATAAAGAAACAGCTCTCTTTATCACACAACAAGAAGAAAGACTAGAGGATGATCAGAGAGGAACTTTCTCTAGAGCAATGCTTCTCAAAAGTGTGGTCCCCAAATCAGCAGCAACAGCATCACCTGGCCACTTGCCAGAAATGCACATGCTAGGGCTCCACCCAACTCTAGGGCTAAAAACTCTAGGGATGCATCCCAGCAGCCTGTGTTTTAATAAGCCCTAGCCTTCCAGGTGATGTTCATGCTACTGAAGTTTGAGAACCACTGCTCCAAAGAAAAAAAAATCTATCCAGATGCAAAAGAGCCCAGATATAGTCATGTGTTACTTAGTGTTGGAACATATTCTGAGAACTGAATCCTTCGGAGAGTCTGTTGTCTGAGCATCACAGAATATGATTATACCAATCTAACCTATGTTGTGTAGCCTACTATATGCCTAGGCTATTGCAGAATCTTCTGGGACCATTGTTGCATATGTGGTCCATCACTGACTGAAACAGAGTTTTGTGGCACTGGACTATGTTATTTTTTTTCCTCTCTGTGGTTTTGATCTCTTTGCCGCTCTGTCCAGCTTACGAGTTGAAGTTCCCATTGTCACCTACAGAAGGAAGGCGAAGAAATCTTCCTTGAGTACAGATGAGTCTGGTGGACATATTCTAAAGTAGTGATTCTCAACTTCAGCTGCGTGTTGGTATCACCTGGGGGAAGCTTTTAAAACCCTAATGCTCAAAGCCACATTCAAGACCAATGGAAATCGGGGGCAAGGCAAATGAGATGCATCTCCCTCCCCACCAGATGGTTCCACTGAGCAGCCAAAGTTTGTTTTAAAAGAATTGGGCTGATGAAACCAAGGGAAGAAAATGAAAGACCCCCAGTGTTGTCGTAGGCAAGCTATTTAAGCAAAGGACTCCAAGCCCCAAACCTGGGCTTACCCTGATTCTTAGGCATCTCTGCAGGCACTTTTCCTCATCCTTTCTCATTCGGTTCTTTTTCAGACCACAGCTTCTGGGAGCCCTCTGACGTCCCAGTCTCCAAGAGCCAAGTCTTCCCAGACATTGGATTTATCACAAAACATCTGCATCCTTTCTTTTGCTCCAAGACCCCTAGATGCCAAGTGTGCAGAGGCAATTTTGATGGATCCTATTGCCTGGACTACTGGTCTCATGTTAGTCTACCTGTCTTCCCACCTCCTTTACCTCCCTCCCGCCCAACGTGTCGTGGAGTGGTTACCATGTCCGGGGCCAGAGTCCACACTGCTCCCTCAGGTCCTCTGGGTCCGGAGGCCTCCAAAGTTAATTAGGTCTTTGTGTTAGAACTCTCCAGAGAGCCAGAACTGACACTGAAATGTAGCTCAGCAGCTCCTTAGTTTGGGTTACTGGGGGGTTTTCCAGTGTTACCAAATTTTTCTTTTCCAATACTCTGGAGACCAACTTGGAAGAGAAAGACAGCACTAATGAACTGATTTGTATATATATATATAGTATGTATATGTAGTATGCATATATAGTATGTATATTTTATATAACAAAATACATAAGATATATTATGTATTTATATACATATAATATATGTACATATATACATATAATATATATTATATAGACATATACATAATATATGTACAAATACATATAATATATTTGTATACATATACATAATACATATCATGTATATAAATAC
>PVLC010018140.1:0-32540 GCA_004027655.1 Graphiurus murinus
GCCAAACTATGGAAGCAGCCAAGATGTCCAACCACAGATGAATGGATTTCAAAACTATGGGATATGTACACAATGGAATTTTACTCAGCCATAAAGAAGAATAAAATCATGTTCTTTGCAGGGAAATGGATGCAACTGGAAAACATTATGTTAAGTGAGATTAGTCAGTCACAAAGAGTTAAGAAGCATATGTTCTCCCTAATATGTGGATGCTAGGGAGAAGAGGGGGCATAAGAGGGTCTCCAGATGAAAAGGAGAGATCCTCGATAAGCAACGAAATTGATTTAATAAATATTTTCTAATAATTTAATGTATATGATTATAAAGCTTCACATATTATATTGGCATAAGTAATCAATTTTAGTGTGCAATCTTGATTTAACATATCTTTCTTTTTTCAGATTAAGTATTTAGTTGCTCTCTGGAGATTTTCTCTGGAAATATCACCATTGTATTCTTGAATACAATTGCACATTTACAAAATGAATTAACCCTTCTGAGTCATTACATTACAGTAACAGTCCTTATTATATCCAGAGTGATTATTACCCCTATATGTTGTATATTTTAATAAAGTAACAAAACAATAGGCAAGAAATGTTGATCTGCAAGACCTCAAATGTTGTCAGTGATAGGGAGGTTGCTTGTACTTAGCAGAGTGGCCCTGATTACAAACCAGTTCTTCATATTTTCACAGCTCTGAAGTATGTTTCAGGAATCAAACATGTACTAATTCTCAATGGAAAATCTCTGTCATTTGAAGGTGGCCAGATTGACATTTATCTTTAAAATACTTCATGAAAATAGTCAAAAATTTTTTTTTTTAAAAAGCTTAATGTCACCAGTTTCATCATCTCGGGGTGGTCCTCTTTAAAATAACCCAAACCACAAACAACATGAAGTCATTGACTTCTCTTAGCTTGCGACTTCTGGCAACTCAGGCAGTAGAAAGAGCAATGTGTTATTTGCTTCGTGACAATGTGGCAGTTACATAAATGCGGGGTACAAAGGGAATACATAAATAGTATTTCAGAAACAGGGAGTCATCTGAGTCCCCGTTGATTATAGTACAGGTACTAGACGTTTTAATGGAATTGCTTCTTAATTACCGAACTCTCTTTGATAGCCATGAAAAAAAAATTGGATTGGACAGTATTGATTCCAAGCACTTCTGCTCCTCTTTAGGGATATTCTGAGCTGGCAAAACACGTACAGATGGGCAGACAAGACTGCTTAGTTTGCCCTCTGTTGAATTTGATCAATAGGAACCTATTCCTGTATCAAGGAGAAGTGGCTCCGTTAATTTAGGCCTGGAAATCTCATCATTAGATACTCTTGAGTAAGAAGATTTAAAATATTTTACTTGAGATATAAATTGCATGTAGGCATTTTTTTTCCCAGTAAAACTTGTTTTTCTGTATCTTTTTTTAAAATGCATGTCCAGGGCTTCTTGGAGTTATTTATTTTTTTCCTGAATAAGAATGCTAAGGGAGTCTGAGCTACTGGCTTCCTTCGCTAGTGGATAAAACCCCTACTTTACCCAATTACTTTTTTTTCAATACTATTACACATAGTCTTAGGAACTGGGATAATAGGGTTAAAAAAAAATCTATTTGCCTACTGTCATAATAGTGTTTTTTTCTCTTATTGTTACCCAGATTGACACAATTATTGCTTTCTATTCTGAATTCTCTTACTGGCATCTCAACTTTATTCATTAAAAAAAATATTTACTAGTTGGGTACAGTAGCGTACTCCTATAATCCTGGTATTTGGGAGGCTGAGACAGGAAGATCACAGGTTCCAGGCCAGTCTGAGCAACTTAGTGAAACCCTATTTTAAAATAAAAAATAAAAAGGTGGGGGGGGGTGTAGCTCAGTGGTAGAGTGCCACTGGTTTCAATCCCTAGTATAAAAAAAAAAAAAAAAAAATGTTTACTGAGTCATAGCTATGCTCAAGTATACCTCGGTAACCTGGAATATACTGGATATTAGGAAAGCCAATTTATACTTTTTCTGTTTTAATCAGCTATTCATATGATCACACATAGGGTTAAAATGATAGAAGGTATATAGGTGGACAATGTTGCATCTGATTTATGATGCTCCCGTTTTATAACAAAACATCCAGAGAAGTTTTCTTAGCTATTTTCTGCCCAGTTCTTCCAATGGGACCATTGCTCTGAACGCTGAGATCAATTTAGACTCATGCACACACAAGGGTAGGAAGAAATGGAGGAGTCACAAAATCTTGGCCAGCAGCAGTATTTCACCGTCAAGGCGCGTGGGGCATGGGCTCCGATTTGACTTCCTTTTCTAACACTTGGAATAGCTTCTAAGAGCCTGACCTACCTAATCTGTTATATTTGTCAGGTTCTCAAGACAAAGAAAGAAAGAGAATGATCTTTGAATTGCAGTTTGAGATTTGAAATTCCCGGATCATATTTCCATCTCCTGCTACATGTATTCCAAGCAAGCTGGGACATTATTAAAGCCATCAGGGAAACAGAGACTGCCGTTGACACTAATAAGAATGAAGAGGTTTGTAAGAGGAGAGGAGAGGAGAGGAGAGGAGAGGAGAGGAGAGGAGAGGAGAGGAGAGAGAAGAGCGCATTCACAGTTCATAATTGGTCCTGGTAGAGGGACGCTGGGACCTGGTGACAGGTGATCTTCTGAGACCGCAATTCATCCTCATTTGATTTTTTTTTTTTTTTTTACTAATTTTTCCATAATAAGGGAAAAAAGTCCTTTCCTGTAAGAGTCATCAAGAAAAAAGAGAAACCTCTTTCTCTGAACACAAAAGATGTGCATGACCTAAAAAAAAGCTATCAAGATAATCATGGAATTGCTTATAACAAAGATTGTCTTGGTCATTGTATTGGAAAAATCCAGATAAGCTGTGAAAGTCATAGTGATTTCAGGGTAGAGTGTAAAGCGATGTGAAGAAATACAGAGTATATTTGAAAATGCAGGTATAGTCCTAAGTAGGTCAGTTAATATCCCTGATGTAAGGGCTAAGCATACAGTTATGGAATGAAGATAGGCTCATATTTCTACTTTTGCTGTGTTGCACTGTGTTCATTCCTACATAAAGGGATAAAGAATGCTTCTAATTTTCCTCTTGTTTTTCAACACATCTTATAGAACTGAGTAGTGAGTCTCTTTCCTAGTTCTATGCACACAAATGGCCCCAGCTCTTTCCTGAGACTGATTCTTCTTCAGCTGTATAGGAGTTGATCCATGTTCACATTTGCTTTTGTGACTTTAAAATGATAAATTGAATAATAGTGTAATTAAGAGCCACTGTAATTAATTGTCTACAGTGTGCACATGTTTTTGTAAACCGCCTCAGTGTTTGAAAGTTGTAGGAGTGATTTGAAGTTTGACCTTAGAAACATTTTGAAAGGTTATTTGCTTGAGTCTCCTTGCAAGTGTAATGATGATTAATGAGCAAATTGGTTTACTTTAAATACTTTTGAGTAGCTAAATTTGCTATATTGTAGTTATTAAAGGCAGAAGTTTCATTAGAATCTTTTATTTGAAGCTCAAGATGGAGCTGAGATATTACATATGACATAACGGCTAAAAAGTAATTTCTATGAAAGAGTGTTGTTTGCCCCAGAATTGAAACATTCTTCTGTGTGTGTTTAACCAAGCCTTGGTGCCATTGTTATTCTGTGGGTACAGAAAGAAAACCCAAAGATGGACCGAGAAGTCTGGCTTCATTTACCATGAATTCAGCAAATTGAACAAGTTCACACTATGAAAGTAACTTATTTGCTTAGAATTCTTCTACTTGTTGAGTCGTTGATGGTCTTACATATAGGAAAATAATTCTTTTAATTTGGTAACTAAGCTTCATCCTGGAATTCTTCCTTTATCAGAGATTTTGTATTTTCTGTCAGATTCTATATTTGGTTGGTTTATCTTCTTTGAGCTCTGAGGTTCAGGAAGTATGTTGGTGCCTTCAAACTTTAGGAAGAGTTGAGGGGGTAGGGGTCTAGCTCAAGGATTCAATGAATGCTTAGCATGCAAGAAGCCCTGTGTTCAATCCCTGGAACCATATATGCATGCATGCACACATGCACACATGCATGCATGTATACATGCACACACAATTGGGTCAGCTTAGCCATTGACCTAGTCCACATATCTTTTAAGACCGAACGTTGTCAGTTTGGTGTAATGTCACATGCTGTAATCCCAGCTATTCTAGAAGCTGAGGCAGGAAGATTGCAGGTTTGAGGCCAGTCTGGGCAATTTAGACCATGTCTCAAGGTAAAAAAAAAATAAAATAAGCTGGGGATGTAGCTCACTAGTAAGGTGTCCCTGAATTCAATCCCAAATACTAGGTGGGGGAAATGGATGCTATGGGTTATTGCAGGTGCATTTGTTTTTCTTCAGAGAAATACATATGTATTGGTGTTGATTTTTGACATCTTTATTAGTAGTAAACTGTGGCAAGTCATTATTTCAAATAACAGTGGCTCTAAGAATTAGCTCATATGACTCCAATTTCTATTTGCATGCAGCTTTGGGTAAAGAGATAGGTGTGCTGGGGTGACCACTTGCCAGCGACCTGCTTGGCTCTCCTCTCTTTCAATGGTTCAGCTTAGAGCATATTGTCAAGATTCAGAACTTTGTTCAACTAATGCATAGGAGCTGGACATCTATTGCCAAAAAACAAGTTGCCTAGGGGCAGAAATGAAAAAAAAAAGCATCATAAGTGTTATGGAACAATTCACTGTAGGCTTTTAATTATCTGAGATTTACATAAGCAACTCTACAAAAAATGGGAGATACACCCAATTAAACGACAGTAAATTTACTTTGCTGCAGAATTCAATAATTTACATCTTGGTTTCCCTGCATTGCATTAATTACCGATTTGGTAGCAGATGAAAAAGCATCTGGGTAAAATTTAACCTACATATATTCACATTAACTACAGAGATGGATTTATCTCTGTATTTATTCATTCATTTATTCAGCATATTTATGTGCAAGACAGTGGGGATGAGAAGACACATAAACAGATATAAACAGCTTCATGTCCTTCAAAAGCTGATAGCTCTGCAGGGGTGATTAGCAGGTAAGCAAAATTATAATGCATTATTATAAGGACAGCCACAAAACATGTTTAATGCAGTTACAGTACTCACTTGTTCACTTAATAAATATTACCTGAGCCTCTACTATATACCAGAGACACAATGACAGGCTTAAGTAGACATGGTCGTACAAATGCAGGCAGGTCAGATGGCACTGGGAGAACATGGCCACTGGGATTTCTATTTCTGAGAATATAAAAGAACACCTGGCTATGATAAGCATAGGCAGCCAAAAATATAGTTTAAAAAAATCTTCTTAAGTGCCTTGCAGAGCTAACACAAAAGGGGTGAATCTGAAGAGACCAAAATGGAGGCAGGAGCTGGAATCCTGCAAGGTGGACCGACTCCAAGGCTGACTTCCACCCTGAGTGTGTCTGCCAAATCCAGGGGGTCTTGAACTTTCACATCATGGCCAAGTGGCTCTACCAGATAGTTGGGGAACCAGTAAACTCCTCCTGAGAAGGAGAGAGAGCAATCCCAAACTCCTTACATGAGGCAAGTGTAACCTTGATATAGAAACCTGGTAAGAAGGCAAGGAGAGCAGAAGAAATAAAAATGATAGGATGCAAATATCTAATCAAATTTGTAGCACACAAAATCTGGATTCCTTGAAGAAAGATCTTGTATAATGATCAAGTTGTGTTGTCTCAGGAATACGAAGTTCAAGGTTGATTTTAATATCAGGAAATACATTAATGTAATATATCATATAAAACACATTTAAGGAATTTTAAGACTCACAGTAGGTTAAGAAAAAAAATTGATAAACTTTGCCAGCTATTTGTGACTTAAAAGTAATTCTTACTAAACTAGATAAATAAAGACACCTCATTTGTCTGATAAAGGAAATCTTTACAAAACCTGCAGCAAACATAGACTTACTGGTGAAATACTAAAAAGACTCTTTTTAAGATCAAGAACAAAAACCCGGTGTGGTGGTGCATGCCTGTAATCCTAGTACTTGAGAGACTGAGAAAGGAGGATTGTAGATTCAAGGCCAGCCTCAGTAACCTAGAAAGATCCTCAGCAACTTAGAAACTGTTTCAAATTATAAAAATTTATAAAAGGGCTGACGGTGTAGCTTAGCAGTAGAATGCCCTTGAGCCAAGTCAGGAATACCCTTTGCTACCAATCCAACTCCATAATGTATTAGAGGTTTTAGACAATGCAATAGGACAAAGGAAAAGTAAGAATTGGAGGAAGAAACAAAAATCAAAGTATTTAAAGGTTATCTACGTAGAACCCCCTGATACTTATAAATAAATTACTAGAATTCAGAAGACAGCTTAGCAAGGTGCTGTATATAAAATCAATGTATAAAAGTGAGTTGCATTTCAAGAGGCCAGTGCTAAGAAGTTAATATGACAACATATATAAAGCAATGAGAAATAAATCTAAGTTTTGTAATACCGAATTCTCATGTGGACAATGTATGAGATCAGACAAATACAACTAGGAAACAGATATAGGAGATTATATTTACTTATTTATTTTTATCAGATCACATCTAAATTTATTTTTCTTATGCTTTTATTGGTGCAT
Source organism: Graphiurus murinus (assembly GCA_004027655.1). Taxonomy (NCBI): domain Eukaryota; kingdom Metazoa; phylum Chordata; class Mammalia; order Rodentia; family Gliridae; genus Graphiurus; species Graphiurus murinus. The sequence goes on from PVLC010018140.1 coordinate 6,653, forward strand.
TATAGTCTCATATTTATTCATGAAAAGAAATCTAAAAATCAAAATAAATGGCCACCTATATCATATTTCTAGCCAGGAAAACGTTAATTTCTCCCAAGTTGATTTATGGGTTGTTAATTTAATAAAAACTTCAACAGAGATATGTGAATTTTTGTAACTAGACACACTTTTAGAAATTTATTTAAAAAGGAAATATAAGAGATATCCAAGATACTCATAAAAAAAAACACAAAGAAGTAAGGTGAACCTTTTTGAACAATCAGGCTTATAAATCTATGTTCTCATCAGCTTTTCTGTTGCTGTGACCAAAATACTTGACAAGCACAAGTTAGAGAAAGAAAGGTTTATTTGGCTCATGGTTTTAGGAGTTTTAGTTCATTGCTGGCTCAAAGGCAGAAGCAGCTGGGCCCCAGGGCATGATGGAGGAGGAAAAGACACTCTCACCTCAATGCAGGGGGGAGAGAGAGAGAGAGAGAGAGAGAGAGAGAGAGAGAGAGAGAGAATGAATATGAATGAATGAGAATGAGAATGAATGCAGACAGGGACTGTATCCATTCCTGGGCACATCCCCAGGGATCGACCTGCTCCAGCCATGTCCTACCTTTGAACCCGCCTGCATTGTCTAACACACAACACACAAGAGCTTCTCTGGGGGACATTAAAAATCCAAACCATAACAATCTATATTCCAGTTTAGACAGTGTAGGGGGTTAGACATGAAGAACTATGGAGTAAAATGCAGAGCACCCTGAAAGACTCGGCCATATATTAAAACTTCATCTATGGAGATGGTGTTGCAGAACAGAAATAAATGTAGATAGTACTAAGGAAAATGATGACTCATATGATAAACGTGAAACTGAGTGCCTTCCTTCATCCCAAAAGTAAATTAAAAGGAATTAAAGCTTAAGAATGAAAACAAAAGGTATACAAGGTGTAGAAGAAAAGATAGGATTATGTTCTTGTGACCATAGGTAGACATTTCTTGAATAAGACACAAATAAAGGGGGACGTTAAAATGCAGACCATTTGGTAAGGATTTAATTTGACTGAATTAAAATTAAGATATTGTTTATCAGAAGAGATAAGTCAAAACTGGTAGCACATGCAGATGGCAAATAACTTGTATTCAGACTACCATAGACTGTAAGGTCAGTAAGAAAAAAGACAATCCAATAGAAAAACAGATAAACAACAAAAAGGAAGATAAGAGACACAACTGTGTGACAAGATAGGAAATAGCATTATTGGCCAGGAAAATGAGAATTAAACACAGAATGAGAAACCTTTATACTATAAACTCACCCGAGCAACCAACCTCATCCAATTTCTACATTTTTTTTTTCAGGCAATTGAAGCATTCATATACCCCATGATTCGAAATACCACTTTTCAATCTATATCCCCAAGAAATGCTTGCATATTACTGTACAAAAATGTTGACAGCATCATAGTTTGTAATAGCTAAAAAGCGGGAATGACCAAGATGGCTCCTAAGAGCAGAGTATATGGGTAGTTATATATTTATATAAGGGAGGGAAAGGGAATCAATTTTCCAGAAATCACTGTGCATTTAAGAAGTGGTCTCAGTAGAATTGGATTGTATAGAGTAAGTGGAGGACCGGAAGGTGAGAGAACAGAGTGGTTCCCAGGTTCTGATTTGGGCAATTATGTGAAGAGTGCTGACCTTGACTATCATAGTTTTTCTAATCGTTGCTATATTATTTTAAATGACAAAGGCACAGATACCCGGAAAAGCTTCTTATATCCCTCCACTAACTTGGAACCATCTATCTTAGTCCACATTTTCAGTGCTATAATCCAAAGACTGACCGGACAGCTTAGAGGAGAGAAGACTTATTGGCTCATGGTCTGGAGGTTTCGAGTTCGGTCCATGTGAGGCCAGGGACTGTGGGTCTCAGGACTTTGCAGGTAGGAAGTGGAGAGAGGCAGAGCACAAGGCTTCACTTTATATCATGGAAGTTGGAAGCAAGAGACAGAGGGAGGGGAGGAGGGACCATAGAGAGTCCCAGAGACTCACCTTCCCCAGCCACGTCCTTCCGGCCCAGGCCACCACCCAGATGGATCCATGACAATGGCTTTAACCATTGCTGAGATTATGACTCTCATGATTTAACTGCATCAACTCTGAATATTAACACATGAGCCTTTAGGGGACATTCTATGTTTAATTATAACCCTATCACATAGGTATGCATAGTCTCCATAATAAATATATTGTGTTGGCAAGATATTTTATAACCATCACTAACCATCTCACAGAGACAGAGAGAGAGAGAGAGAGAGAGAGAGAGAGAGAGAGAGAGAGAGAGAGAGAGAGAGTAGTATCAGTACAAACATCCACACCCACCAGATTGAGAAAAAATTAGGAAGTTGGATACTACTATATTAGTGTGAGATGGGTTCTCTTATCCACTTGTATTGGGAGTAGATAGTGGGATAACTACTCTGGGAAATGTTTTGGAATTACTTAATAAACTTGAGACTTGTGGATCCAGAAACTTCATTACTAGGTGGAATCCTTGGAAAACTTCTGTATATTTGCACTGAGAAATATTCATAAAAATATCCTCAGCAACAAAACATGAGGACATTTAAAAAGTCCATTAAACAGTAGAATCATGAAACATGTGGGGGCTTGCTCAGATAGTGGAATACTACACAGCAATGAAAATGGCTGAAATCTATTTCGGACCTTAACACTGATGAATCTTACACAGACACAGGAGGAATAAAAGAAAGCAAATCTCCAGTTATACATCAGGATTCATGCGTGTAAAATTTTAGAGCAAAACAAAACCTTTAATATATTGTTTAGGGATACAACTTGCAGGTGGCAGAACATATAATAGGGAGAAAGGATGGTGATAAGATGAGTAAAGATGATGTGATAGGACTTGGAGCAGCAAGAAGATCCTAACAAAAGGCTTGATTTTCTACTGTTGAACCTGGACAGTGTTCACAAGTATTCACTTTATTATAATTCTTTAAAATGTTCACATTCCCCCCCACACTCTTTCTCTCTCTCTTTACATGTATAGATATATTGTGGTCAATTTTTAATAAAAAAATTTAAAAATTTGGTAAACCAAAATACCAACAATAGTCTTGCTGGCTCATAGGATTATAGATAATCTTAATTTTTGTCTTTAAATTGTTCTATTTTCTACATTTTGCAAATGAAAATGATCATCTAAAAGATGACACATTTTCTTTATTTTTTCTTGAGCGTTTGTGTTTAGAACATTTTAGATCTACCCTCTTAGCAAATTTCAAGCAGTCAATACTATTGCTGAAGAGAGTCATAGACTGTACATTAGATCTCCAGAACTTACTGCTCTTCCATAGCTGAAACTCTCCTCTTTCCTCCTTCTGCCTCCAACCCAGACAGTCACTTGTCTGCTGCTTGCTTCCGTGAGGTGATGCTGAGATTCCACATATATGTGAGGCTGTGCTGGGCTTGTCTTTCTGTGTCTGGCTTATTTCACTTAGTGGAATGTCCTTCAGCTTCATTCATGTGGTCACAAAGATCAGGGTTCATTTTTCTGTAAGGCAAAAAGGGGAGAAGGAAGGAAGGAAGAAGGAAAGAAGAAAAGAAGGAAAGAAGGAAGGAAGGGAGGGAGGGAGGTAGAAAGGGAGGGAGGGAGGAAGGAAGGAAGGAAGAGAGGGAGGAAATGCCATCTGATGAGGTGAGGGCTATGTTGTTAATTAACTTGACGAAAGTGATCATTTCCAAATGTGTACCTATCTCAGAACATCAAGCTGCACTCCTTAAAGATATGCAATTCCTATCTATCAATCACTCCTTAATAAAAGTAAAAAAGCAAAACCAAAAACAAATGACATGCCCAATATTACCATGTTGAGCTGGAAGCATTCCATGATAGGAAGAGTGTCTGTGTGATATATGAGGACTTCCTGGTCACAAGAGAAGGAGAAGGTGGGTGTCCTCCGAGTAGAATTCATTTTTTTCTATATATCTTAGCAAAAAAAATGTTTGGAAAAAAGAAATTAGAGAGTCAGAGTGTTACTGAAGCCACGGCACAACGGGAAGCCGGTTTCCTTTGTTTCATTCCTTTTGCCTTTACATGTATTTCTTTTGTTCTTCCCAAAGCCCACTGCCAAGCTGTGTACTTAGGAATTCCCCTGCTCTCTCTGCATCCGCTGAGCTTGCCTGAGTCCACGCATCCCACAGCTGGGTCCTATCCTTGTTGTTTCCCAGGAGTTTCAAAATTGGATCATATTTCCCGGCTCTTCTTGTGTTCCCTTTGCCTTTCACCAGGAAGTGTCTGTTTCTCCGGCATCGCCATTCGACAGGAGCAGAAGGAAAAAGGATGCAGGACTACACGCAGGGACTCCGGATTAGCGCTTGGCACCGTCCTCTGCTTAAATCTGTCCTGAGTCCTGTTTCTCTTTAATTAGTCTCATAGGAAAAGAGAAGCAAGATCATGCTGCAAAATGGGATATTTTTGGAATTCTCATTATTCTTTTATAATTGTGCCCCTGGTCATTTTTTTATCTTTACCTCAGTAGGGTTTCTAATAAAAACTAGAGACTAGACATGTTTAATTTATTGAGTTCCCGCCATGTACAAGACATTGTTCATATTACACAAGTGTACATGGCGTGGTCTTTCTCCTCAAGCAGTCTACCATCTAAAAGGACAGGTAGCTATGTTTAATAATAATAATAATAATAATAATAATAATAATAATAATAGATGATAATAACAACCAGGGTATTAAGTTAACATTTCCTGCATAATAACCATTCTTTGCCTATTAACTCACCTGGTCCTTGTAACAACTATGTCATGTGGATGCTATTTGTATCATTTTGAAGATCAGGAAATAGAGGAAAAGGAATCAAATTTGTACCCCAAGTCATATAACTACTAGATGGTACAGTCGGAACTGCAAACCAGGCAGCTGTACTCTCGACCCAGTTTTTGGACCCACAGCACATGTGATACCCAGCGGCGCTGTGAATGAAGCAGCGGACACGGCTGAGGGTAGGGGTGAGCCTCCTGAAGACAGCCTGGCCAGTATCAAGATGACTCCTGAAACCCAGGAGTCACATCTCACTTCATTAATCCCCCAACCCCGGGGTATTGTATTCAGTGTTATTCAGTCCTGGGTTTCTTTATGTTGTCCCCCCAAGACTGTGTTTTCCTAATGACTAGAACTTCTATTTGCTTTAAACACACCTTACTGTTGACTTTTCCAAGAAGCTATTTGCATTTAAAAAAAACACCAGCTATTGCTGTGCCTGATCCTAAATGAGAAGTTCAAGCCTTCGATCAATTCAAACACAACAAATTGGGCTTAGAAACAAAAGTACAAATGATGTCTGGATTGAAGAACTAAGTGCCTTTAATGGTTATTTTTTTTCTCATAAATTATAAGAAGTCCCAGGAAGTAAGAAATTGAGTGTCTTTAAATTGACAGAAGTTTGAATAAGAGCACAGAAATTGAACTGATAGGACATTTATTTGGTTATGTGATCATTTAGTTGAATTACTTTGTGTGGCCACTCAAATTTTATTTAACATTTAACAGCAACACCACACACACACACACACACACACACACACACACACATACACACACACCATGGCACTATCAATCTCATCTCCTTTTTCTGTAGGGGAAACAAGGGAGCTGAAAATAAAAGACGAGCCATGAAAAAAACTGTGCTTGAATTATAGTTCCCACTGGAAGTTTAAACCCAAGCAAACACACCTGCTTAGGAGGGGCCTTATCATCATAAACAATGAGAAAAATCTACAGCACGTACCCGGTGGAACCTTGTTTACAGAGGCTGTGGAAGCCATAGTTTTGAATCTTGGACATTTTAAAGGAGTAAAATCTTTATTTTGGATCTTTTCACATTAAACATAAAATATGACAGCTTTTGGGAAGATATGACTTGACGGAGCTAAGAAAAAAAAAAAAAGGCCATTTCAGATGATTTTCCTTATTGATCTCCTTCAAGGAGGCCAGTAAATAATTTCAGGACCACTGTTTTCTTCTCGTTAATTCGTGTCTTTTACCAAAGAAAAGAAATGTTTGCTAATGGAAGAAACAAAACAAAATATTTACACCATACTGTGCCTTTCTTTTGACAAGGGCGATGTGCTAGCTAAGGAGACTTTTTCTCCCTCATAAAATTGTTTACACGAAACAGTGGGAGAGAGCTAAAGAATAACAGTTTTTCTTTAGCAGCTGGAGGTTGTCTGAATGGAGTCTTCAATTCCCATGCATGTTTTGTAATGCAGATTTCTTTGAAAATGGTCTTGCCTATGCACCTTAAATACATTTTAGAATTATTTTACCATGAAATTAGTTTTCTCCGTCATTGGCTTAGTTGAATCCCCTCTTTTTTTTTTTGATCAATGCTGGGACATTAAAGATAAAGCCCTGGCTGCACATGCTATTTTTGGAAGTTCCTATCAAAAATCCATCCTGCAGCAGGGTGATGTGCTCTGGGAGGCAGGTCATTACTGCTCCTTCACCTTTTACCCTGAGACTTCATTCTCTACTTTCCACTCCTGCTACTGGCCTGTCTTTGTATATTTAAGAACCCACAAATAGAACAGGAAAGACATTACAGCAGCATAAATAGCCCAGAACGTGGTTGCAATGGAATGAGCCATAAGGCCACCCACCCTTTGATTCACCCCGAACCATGCCTGAAACTTCTTTGTCTTTCCATTGGCCACCAGACTCTGTATGGGAAACTCACCCATCAGTCAGTCACCATTGTTTACAAATTGCCATATTTCATTTCACTTTTCTAAGTGTAATTCATGCTCCTTATTTATAGTATCTTGAACAGATTGTGTCTACCATTGTTATGCTTCTACAATATGTATTGAATGCAGGAGATAGATGAGATTCGTGTACTCCTCAGCAATCCTACCTCACTGTCCTGGACCAGCAGGATCTGTAGCACCAGAGGCTGGGAGAGAAATGCTACCTCTTGGTCCCCACCAGACCTATTGAATTGGATACTCTGGGTCCCAGGATTCTGTACTTCTACAAACTCCCTATTGATTTTGATGTGTGTCAAAGTTTAAAAAGCTCTGCCCCACCATGTAATAGACTACCGCACACAAATAAGTAGGTGGTTGGTGTTTTAAATATTTTACGTTATGTAGAAATAAACATGAATCCACTGAAAAAGAAATTCGGAAAACAATTCCATTCACAGTAGCCTTGAAAAAAAAAACAAAAACAAAAACAAACCAAAACCAAACAAAACAAAATCCCTAGGAATACATCTAACCAGGGAGGTAAAAGATCTCTACAATTAAAGTTATAAAACACTGAAGAAATTGAAGAAGATCTTAGAAAATGGAATGAGCCATGTTAAAAATTTCGGAGCCAAACAGAAACACGTGGTTTAGCAATCATGCTAAGAAACTAGTTGGTTGGTGATGATATTTGTAGAGATGGCAATGGTGATGAAAGTGAGGATGGTGATAGTATGGGTGGGAGTGGTGATGTTGATAATTGTGATGATAAGGATTGTGATGGTGGTGATGATTATGATTGTGACGATGGTGGTATTGATGATGGTAATGATTGTGAGGCTGGTGATGGTAATGGTGGTAGTGATGATGGTGATGATTGTGATTGTGGTGATGGTGGTACTGATGGTGGTGATAGTGATGACTGTGATGGTAGTGATGATGGTGGTATTGGTGTTGGTGAGACTGTGATGGTGGAGATGGTGATGCTGACAGTGGTGATTGTGATGGTGGTGATGATGGTAGTGGTGATGGTGATGACTTGGTGGTAATGTTTGTGATGGTGGAGATGGTGATGGTGGTATTGGTGTTGGTGATGACTGTGATGATGGAGATGGTGGTAGTGACAATGGTGATTGTGATGGTGGAGATGGTGGTAGCGATGATGATGATGATTTGGTGGTGATGATGGTGATGGTGGTATTGGTGTTGGTGAGACTGTGATGGTAGAGATGGTGGTACTGACAGTGGTGATTGTGATGGTGGAGATGGTGCTAGTAATGATGATGATAATTTGGTGGTGATGCTTGTGATGATGGTAATGTGATGGTGATATTGGTGTTGATGATGACTGTGATGGAGATGGTGGTATCGATGATGATGATGATTTGGTGGTGATGATTGTGATGGTGGAGATGGTGATGGTGGTATTGGTGTTGGTGATGACTGTGATGGTGGAGATGGTGGTAGTGACAGTGGTGATTGTGGTGGTGGAGATGGTGGTAGTAGTGATAGAAGTACAGATGGTGACAGTGCTGGTGTTGGTGGTGATTGTTGGTGTTGGTGGTGAGGGTCATGGTGGTATAGGTAGTAATGGAAATAATGATAGTGGTGAAAGGAACATGGGTTGTGGCTTTAAAACATCCCAGTGAAGATTCTAGAAAATGTGGTTGGTGCAACATTTTTTATTTCCTATGCTCTGCTGATTTCACAATAGGTGGCTCTCTTTCCATGCTAAAATTTTTCTGTCTCTAAAAATATAATCAATTTTAACTAGGGAAGTCTTTATAAATAATACTACATCCATACCAAAAGATTCTTCAAAGCCAACAAAATAAATTTTCAATTATTTGTTTGGTACACATTCAATACCCTTGGGAAATGAGAGTTGTAAAAGGAAACCGACCCTGTAATTTAACAGTATTAAAACTCTTCCCATATTCACTTTTGCCCTCACTCTTATACCTGAGAGGATAGTCTGTGTGTCATTGTTAGTTGGTACATTTTTTTTAACTCTACACTTTGAAATATGAATCTATTACAAAGGATCATGTTGGTAAGGCATTGGGGATGAATAAGTTAGGAATAGTAATTAGTTTTCAGACATTTCTTTTGAGGATGGCGATGCATTTCCCCCCCAAAAAATAATTTCCTCCTGAGCAGTTGGTTTATAATCAGAACAGTTTAGTTTGACTAAATTTGCACATTCTGAATGGACTGTCTTTATCTTCTTGACACATTATTTCCCAATTCCATTGTACTGTTCCTTCTGCTCATCATTTTCCACAAAAGACAACCTCTTCGAGACATGTCAGCCCATGACACCTATTCCTCATATCTAGAACGTGAAGCCTTTCCCACTCAAACAAACAAATAAACAAATAAAGCTCCTCGATTTCTTCCCACATTCCCCTCCACTCATAGCCTGGCTTTTCTTGAGACCCTGTTGTATAAGCTATTGTGTTTCTATTTTCTCACTTATTTCTTTAACAAACTGTAGTCTTGCTCTTGTCCTAATGAACCCACTAAGCTTTCCCTCAATAGTGCCCTTCGATGCTCAATTCCAAAAGACCATTTCTCAGACCTCTTCCTGGCCATTAGTTGGCATTTGACCCCTTGATCCACACTCTCCTGCATAAACTATCCATCTGACCACCTCCAGTTTACAATTTGGATTTCAGCTTAACAGTCAATAACTCCAAGATGACTTTCTGGACCCCACCAAATCTAGGTATTTTTTCAAAATTTGGAGACTTAAAAATGTCCATTTATCTGTCCCATTTCCTTCGTACCCCATATGTCCAGCACATGTATGGAACACAGTAAACATGTATTTTCCTCAAGTTTCCTTTGGTTTCAAATAAAGGAAGCTTTCCCAAGTGTAAGCAAAGGAGAATTTACTGTTATGATTCAAAGTTACATCTTGGGTCAAAAGGCAGGAAGTGCTGCTAGGCCTTGGGGAACTGAGATAGGAAGAGACAGCTGTAGAAACCAAGACGATTTATCTAAGACATATACTGCCTTCCGGAGCCAAATAACTGCTAGCTTCTGCTTCTTTCTGTATTTCAGTCCCATTTTTTGCCCTTTCTACAGATTTGCTTTCATTCTTTGGTGGATTTTTCTTTTTCAATGTTGAGAGTAGAATCCAGGGCCTTGTACATGCTAGGCGGTTACTGTCTTGCTGTGCTACATCCCCAAACCCAGCTTTCCTTCTTGTTGTTCTCCCCTTTTGTCACCTGAGTTTACAGATCCTCAGTTCCAGTGCTCCATGACAGGGGAGTAGAGACAAGTGGTAGAAACATGGTTGCCCAGGTAGCACCCCTAGGATTTTGGATGACTGTGGGATGCCCACAAAGGATGGGGGGAATGAGCTGGGAAGATACTCCTATGTGCGTCTATGTCACTTAAAACTCCAGGGCATGATTGAACAACTCACTCAGTATGTTTTCATTTCCTTAAGCAATCTAAACTCTCAAAAGACTAGTATTCCTCATTTATAAGAAAGTGATTTTACCTGTGTACACATAGTTGATGGCAGTATTTCCATTAATGAACCTCAGTCTTCCTTCCTCCTCCCCTTTCCTAATATCAATGTCGATCTCACTACTCTGTATTGGGGAGGGAGAAATGGGAAGGGGGGAGGGCACCAAGTGCTGTGTGCATGTACATCATTGTCAACATGGTTTACATTATGATGTGAGACTATAATGCACCAATAAAAGCCCATTATAAAAAAATAAAAGAAAGTGATTTTATCTAGAGTAGCTGTAACACTCCTCTCTACTTCTCTTATTAAACAACGGGATCTATTGTCTCCATCAAAAGAGCTCATTTTATCTAAAATGAATTCCTAGCAAGGTCTGGGTTGACCATCTCTTTATTGAAAAGAAAGTCAGAGTTGGAGAGCAGGGGAAAGATTTCAGAACTTCAGGTACTCAGCTGTAGCTAGGGAAGACATGGTAATAAGCAGTGCCCAGGATCTCAGACTTATAACAGCGTGCATTTGTTTTCCTGGGTCATGGGTCTGTAGGAGCTGAGGTTTGATTAATTTGGGCTGAACTTCATTGGATTTTCAGCAACCAGGTTTGGGTCTGCTCCCTTCAGGACCTGGGCTGGCAGAAGCCACCTGGGACTTTCTCTTCTCAGGCAGGAACCTATGTGGACATCTGGGCTGCTTCTGAAGGCCAGGACTCAGAAGTGGCAACTTTCACTTGCACCCACATCCTATTCTTTACAGCAAGGGACAAGGCCAAGCTAAACGCTAGTAGGGTAGGGACATATACTTTCCCTTTTCTATTGCAGGCTCATGTGGCAGCAGAAGGGAACAGGAACTGGTAACAAGAATCATATATACCATAGTCCTAAACTGCTTACATGATTTCTATGAAGTTTTGATTTTCAAAGTCAAGTTCAAATTCTTGAGTTAGGAACATTATGTTCCTAAGTGTGCAAATGCCTCTAGTCAACCTCTCCGGTCTCATGTCTTCTTAATTTACCCTCATATATATACAGTTTGGTTCCAGCCAAATTGAATCTTGGTGCAGCAAAGCCTGTTGTTTTTAATCTTCTTGTATGTCATTCTTTCTGAGTCTCCTCCTGTTCTGTATCTAGCTAACTCTTATCTTACTTTTTCTTATATACTTTTATTGGTATATAATAGTCTCACATCATAATGTAGTTCTTGTCTTTAAAACTTCCTCCCAAGCCGGGCGTGGTGGCGCACGCTTGTAATCCCAGCATTCGGGAGGCTGAGACCAGAGGATCTGGGTTCGAGGCCAGCCTCAGCTACCTAGTGAGGCACTCTGCAACTTAGTGAGACTCGGTTTCAAAATAAAGAATAAAAAATAGGGCTGGGGGTGTAGCTCGGAGGTAGAATGCCCCTGAGTTCAATCCCCAGTACCGCAAAAAAAAAAAAAAAAAAAAAACTTCCTCCCAGAAGCCCTCCATAATTCCCCTAAACTCACATTTATTCCCCTGCTACATGCTTCTTAGCATCTTGTGCTAAGAAGTCTGTGCTGTATTGTTGCTTGACTTCCTTTCCCTCCAAATAGAATTGGAAATCCCTCAAGAGCTATGGTAATTCCTGAGTCAACTTTGCTTCCCTAGCATCTAGCAGAGTGTCTGGCTCTTCGTAGGCACACCATCAGTGTGTCTGAAGGGAGAGGAGAATAATGAGAAGATAAGACAGGGGAAGGAAGGAAGAAGGGAGGAAGGAAAGGATGGTGCTTGTTTACTTGTGGGACATCTCAGTCACTGGATTTATCCTGCAATCTTATGTTAGGAATAGCTAATTGCTGTAGTTCAGAGATGGTAGATCTTAGCCAGTATGCCATTGTTGGCTGTAGTTCATAGGCATTATTTTTCACCTACAGTATCCAGATGTTTGGTATATTTACTAAATATACTCAATAATATAATCTATATATGTTTTAGTAATATAGTCTATTATGCCTATTACTTATTATGAGCACATGCTCAGACCATAAGTCCCTTTCCAAAGCCAAGTGTGCCCTTCCCCATCTCCTTGTAAATATTTCATGGCTACTACCTTGCCAAGCAGCATCTGCCTGAACATGGGCGGGTTTAATTACCCAGGGAGCACTCTTGCCCTGTCATTGACTGATCCGCCATGAGAGGCACAGCCTTGAGTACCTCTAGTGGAATACTAATAAGGAAATGGGGACTTAGTTGGCATTAGGTCATTTTCTTATTGGAAAAACACAGGGTGATGAATGTGGCCAGGGCTGAGTTCCTCCATATTCCAGGCATGTATCAAAAGGAGTTTATCTTTATCTGAGCACTTGTGCCTAAGTGACTGCATGACACATCACGGTAAATAACTTCTTAAAAAAGTAGAAGCTGGCTTGTTTTAGAATGCATGTGCGGTTTAAAAATAGGTAGGGAGTTTGACACACACCTGATTGCCTCCAAGATGAAATCCGAAGTGTCTGACACTGTAACCTCTTGTGGGGAAGGTTTCTCCTCCTCTCACCTCTTGTCTCCAGCTGTTCCAGTGGCAGCCAGGTCCACAGAGGCAGTGTGCAATTACTCAGAATATCTGCCCCTGCTCCTGGCAGCGACCCCCACGTCTTGGCTTTTGCAGATGATGGATGGCGCTTTTTGTAAAATGCGATTTCTCTGAAATAGGGAGGTTGAGTCCAGAAAAGGGTAGGTCTTGGTTCCCACAGGAAAGCATCGCTGAGGATGTGGCTGGCGAGTTCAGGAGGCCACCACGAAAGACCTGCAATGAGATTTCATCAGGAAACAGTGACAACAACTTCGCTCAGGAGCGGGTTGAGTGTAATCTACTGCTAAGTGAGAAACTATAGTTTTTTTTTTTTTTTCCAGTGGAAATTTTTTTTTTCCGGTGTGTAGTCTTAACCCAGTGTGATGGAAAGGGCCTGGCCAAGTGCTGTGAGCCTGCATTGTCACATGGCTTTCCTGGGAACCACGGGAAGAGGGGAGAGTGGCGGAGATGGCTGTCAACATGCAACGGGCAGTGAAAATCAATGGGAGGAAAATGGTCCATTTTTGCTTCATTGATTTTTGCTGGTCAAAGAATCCTCTTCATTTTATGTGCCCCCCCCTTCACTTTTCCCCCCTGTTGGACACATCTTAATGTCACTGCTCTGCATTAAGCATAGTCTTGAGAGTGACAGTTCCTTTAGCCACATGGAGTTGTTAGTAGTGAGGATGTGTCGGGTTTGGAGAGGAGCTCAGTGAGATGAGACCAAAGCTTGGGAACAATGATGCCTGCTCCTACACACTGGAGGGTCCCAGGGAAAGGATGGATGGGGGAGGGGACGTGGTATGAGGAGTGAGTAGTTTAGCTTAGCTGCTGGAATGATTGTGTTCAAATGAATAGGAGAAAAAACATAATTGGCATTGTGTATTGAACTCAGGGGTGTTCTACCTCTGAGCTATGCTTCTCAGCCCTTTTTTTTTGTTTTGAAAGAAGGTCTTGCTAGATTGCTGAGAGTCTCACTAAGTTGCTAAGGCTGGTCTTGAACCTGTGATCCTCCTGTCTTAGCCTCCCAAGTGCTAGGATTATAGATGTGTACCACCATGCTTGACTGAAAGGAGACATTTTTTTAAACAAATGATGACAGTTTCCATGAATACAGAGCAAGAATAGAATCCCAAGAAGCAAGTAGTGATGAATATGTGTGGGTTAAAGGAGAGGACATAGGAGGCATTTTTGAATTATACTAAGTTCCTGCATTGATTTTTTTTTTTTTTTTGCAATAATGTAAAAACTAAATAGCATTTACTATACGGTAATGTACATTTAAAGTAGTAGCTTAACATTTGGGTGTTTTTGCTTATTTTCAGTCATCAGACTAGGTAGAAGGAAAATTTAACTATGACGTAGAAAAGTCAGAAACCCAGAAATTATGACCTCTCTGGAATGTGTGTCCCAGGAAGGTTTCTTCCAGTGGACGAAGGATGAACAGAAAATTATTATCTCTACCTAGATTTGTTTTAGTTATTTCTTTCAAACAATCTTTGGATTGATTTTCATATTTTTAGTTTTCAGCTGCAAAACCAAGGCACAGGTCTTTTAAAAAATTGCATAAGATCAAATAGAAGCTGAGCACAATGCTCAGATGAGAACTCAGAATCCTATTTTGCTTATTGATTGGCTATTAGACATATATTAGCTTATGGAAAAGTGGTTGAGAATTATAGGAATGTCTCCAAGTAGAAAAAGCAAAGTTCAGGGCTAAAATGTAATTCTATTCTCTCAGTGAGGCTAATTTATTTTTATTCCTAAAAAGATCATATTTTTACTCCTAAAGAGATCTTTCAATTTACATTTTGCATTTGGAAATTTCTGCTCTGATACCCAAACAGAGTCCTGAATGTTCCTAGGTTTCGAATGGATTCAGTTCTCTGAGCTATTTTTATTCCAGTCTTCTACATTTCAGTTTAGGACCAGGAAGATGGGCAGTGACTTAAAAGATGGCCTCATGGTCCAAGAATGCCTTGTAACAGGAAAGAATGTGCTTGTGCAGCTCTGGACATGCTAACCAGGGATAACAGAAGGTTGATATCAGCTATTAAAATAGGTTCCACGAATGCACATTTTCCTTACGGCCTTGGGCGCTAATACAAGCAAAATAGTTTAGTTGCTTGATAATAAATATGTAATGTATCTTCAAGCCAGTTTTCACAAGTTTCTTTTATTTCCCTGGAAACCTCTGCCTGCCCCTTGACCATCAGCAGTCTTTAAGGCTCACGTCAGCAAAAGCGATTTGGCCAGAACACAGTCCTGAGGAAATAGCTGCATTGCCCAGCAACCAGAATGACAAAGGAAAAGTCCTCAAAAATTGTTGTCTCTCTTTGTTAATGGATGTACTAGTTAATTAGGGACTTAACTCATCCAGCAATGATATCAGCTGAAATCATTGTTTAACTCTGTCTCCTGGGAAACCAGGTAAGTCAGCTAAACAGATAGTTATGGTCATATGCCAAGTTGAAGAAATTAACAAGTTGAAATGAAACTTAAGATAATTAAGTGGGGCACGGTGGTGCATGCCTGTAATCCCAGGATTTGGGAGCCGGAAACAGGAGGATTGCGAGTTCAAAACCAGCCTCATCAGTTCAGTGAGACCCTGTTTCAAAAATAGAAAAATAAAAATAGGTGGTAGTATAGCTTGGAGGTAGAATGTCTCCGGGTTCAATCTCCAGTACAAAACAAACAAAAAAACACATTTATGATAATTAGCTTAACCTCATTCACACATCCTCGTGTGTAAAAGGAAGAAAGGAAAGAAGAGCCACAAAAACAGACAGAAAGGAAAAACCAGCCCACGTGAGTTTTCTAGTGCAGATTGCTTTAGAAGAACACCGGCGCACCTGTGGAGGTGCACAGATACCTGAGCAGCTGGTGGATTTGTCCTGGAAGAGAACAACCATGGGAAAATAAGAGGTAGGGATGCTTTTGCTGAAAGGAATCGATGTGCATCCCCTTAGCTGGTGAAAGCTCTTAAATGTAAGGAAAAAATCTGAAATCGACATAATAAAAAGAGGCAATCTTCATCTTTGCTGGGGCCTGAAGACTGCAGGAACACAGATAATTAGGTTAATTTCTCTTGACAGCTTCTTGGGATCCCTAGACATATTCGATGGATGGGCTGCTGAGGGAGACAGAGGACTGGGACTTGAATCATTCCTCGAGACAGTTTCCTACCTGTGGTGACATTAGGTCTTGTGAATGTTGCCAATTGTTGCTCACTTGGATGGGATATATTTGTGGTGTAGTGTCTTGAATCATAGAAAGAGAAATATAGTTGTGCTGTTAATGATGGGAAACCAATTCCCGGGGAAAACTTGATATCAAAAGCTGGTGGACTGGAGCTGAGGATGACACCGCCATGATTTGATAGCGTCCTTGAGTCCCTCTAAATAATTCAGGGCATCTCGCACAGAGGAAGGATGGGAACGAATTGTTAGGAGGAATTTCATGCAAGTCAGAGCTATTTAATATTGGACGTGAGTTGCTGAGAGAGGCTACTTACTCTTCAATTTCCTGTGTGTATTGCTTTTTTGAAAAATCAACTTCCTTTATTAAAATACTGGCCATGTAGCCTTTCTTTCCATTTTCCTTATGGTGACCTAGATGCTAGCAGAGGGCAAACTCCCCTGGCCATGCTGGTCATCACACTCTATCTAACACTAACTGCAAGGTGAACCTCTGGAATTCCTGGTAGCACACTCTGCACTCTACTGATGCTTCATTTAGAAGACCGTGTGGCTTACAGGCTGGGAGAATGGGATGGTGGAAGAAGAGAGGTGTGTTAAGGACTTTGCACTTGGGTGACTCCACCCCTTTAGGAATGATAGCTGCAAGTAATGCAAAACAAAAATTAAAAAAGGAACTATATCCTTTTGTGGGTAACAATGCTCCATGCTTTGTTAATACCCATGAAAATTTCAGGCTGCAGAAATAAGTGCATCGTATGTACTAGTAGGATCAGATTCTTAGAGTGCAAGAGCTGACAGCCATGTGCACCCTTATATCTTTGGCTCAATCAAGGAGGGACCCACTTCCATGATTATAAAGCAAGTCTTATATGCTGAAAATGAAATACTGTATTACCCATTTGCTTCATGCTTTGTTAAAGATGAAAAAAAAAGCAAGCAAGCAAGCAAAACAGGACAAAATATAACCATCTCTTATTTGCCTGAGTACCAAGAAGGCTGAAGTCTCAGGAAGGGGGAAATAGCTTTTCCTCCAAGAAATCTTATCCTAATTAGGTATGGCCAGTAGTACGTAACTAATTAATGTTTTCTTAGAGACACAAAAAAATAGTACTTAGCTCAGTGCCTCCAGGCTAGAACAGTGGGCGCTCAATCGATACGTGTTGAACGCAGAACTGATGTGAACACTTGAGAACCTGGAATTAAGACTTAGTATTTTAAATGAGGATAGATGGTTTAGTTTTATGTGTGTTCATTAACTGCCAGCTTCTTTGGGGCCAGAAATATAATAAAGGGAATATACATAGAAGGGTTTTAAGGGTGTCAAGAGAAGACAGAGATACAAAGGAAGGGAAATAAAGGCAAAGAGTCCTAATGGCAAAAAGGGAAGACGTGTTGGAGTAGCTTAAAAACAAATACATTTAGAGAAATAGAAAGGATGAAAACAGATGAAGCTGGCAGGGAAGCTGAGTAGGAGTCCATTATCCTCCAGAGAGTTTCCTAGACTGGACTCTCATCTAATTGTTCGCCCTGTCCCTGCTTGAAATGAAACCTGACCTGGCTTCCAAGTAAGTGCATTTCTATCACTGCCAGTGTGCTAGTTTTCTTACGATCAATAATAATAACAACAAGAATAATATTATACCATCGTTCATACTTAGCATCTGCTTTGTGCATCTTGCCCTGTGACTGTTTTACGTACACGACTCCAGTTTTTTTACAACTGCTCCATAAGGGAGATGTGATCACTTCCATTTTACACATTTCATGTGAGGGCTCAGAAAGATCAGGTTAACTGCTCAGGGTCACACAACTTCTAAGTGGTCGTAGGAGAATGAAAGGTAGATTGATTAGACTCTTAAGTCTCTTTTCTTTTGTTTCATATTTTTTGGAATAACTGAGAAGGAAAACCAGGAGACAGGCATATTTAACTTAAGCATTTGTTTATCAATCTATCCGTCCACCCATTCATTTGACAAATATTTGTTAAAGGTCTGCCGTGTGCTAGACCCTGAGGATGGTGTGGAGACTAGATCACTGAGTATGAACAAGAGTGAGCAGAGGTTTAACTTGAACAGGTAATTCAACCTTAACTAGACAGGCAAGGAAGTGTTTGCCCAAACAGGATTTGAGTAGTTAGCCAAGGGGAAGGTGGGCAGGGTTGGCAACAGTGCAGCAGAAAGCAGGAAGGATGATTTGATAGCTCGGTCGTTCCAGGAAAATCAGGTACTTATAAGACCGAAGTGTAGAGAGTGGAATGTCAGAAAGCAGGGAAGGAGAGGTAAAAGAAGGTTCCCTTATGGTGGGCCTGGAAGGCCATGCGTGGATTTTGCTTTTGATCCTTGGAGCAACAGGTGTGGTGGCACATGCTTGTAATCCCAGTACTTGGAAGGCTGAGACAGGAAGATCGCAGGTTCAAAGTCAGCCTCAGCAAATCAGTGAGGCTTTCAGCAACTTAGCGAGATTCTGTTTCCAAATAAAAAATTAAATAGCAATCCCATGTATTGATCTTTTTTTGAGTGGCTTGTACCTTTGGGGTCTTGTTGAGAAAGTTTTTACCTGTGCCTATATGTTCAAGTGTTGGTCCTATGCCCTCTTCAAGTAGCTGCAAGGTCTCTGGCCTTACTTCCAGGTCTTTGATCCACATTGAATTGACTCTTGTGTAGGGTTAGAAAGTGGGGTTTATTCCATTTTTCTGCATATGGTTAATCAGTTTTGCCAACACCATTTGTTGAAGAGGCTGTCTTTTTTCCAGTGTATGTTTTTGGCTCCTTTGTCAAAAATCAATTGACTGTAAGTGTGTGAGTTTGTTTCTGAGTCTTCTATTCTGCTCCATTGGTCTATGTTTCTGTTTTTGTGCCAATATCATGCTGTTTTTATTACTGTGGCTTTGTAGTATAGTTTGAAGTCAGGTATTGTGATGCTTCCTGCATGGTTCTTGTTGCTAAGAACTACTTTGGCTATTCCGGGCCTTTTGTTGTTCCAAATGAATTTAAGAACTGATTTTTCTATCTGTGAGGAGTGACCTTGGTAATTTTATGGGTATCACATTGAATATGTATATCACTTTTGGGAAAATGGCCATTTTGATGATATTTTTCTGCCTATTCAATAGCATGGAAGATCTTTCCATCTTCTAAGGTCTTCTTCAATTTCTTCTTTCAACTTTTTTATAGTTTTTCTTATAGAGATATTTTACCTCCTTGGTTAGGTTTATTCCTAAGTATTTTATTTATTATGAGTGGAATTGTTATGTTAAGTGAAATTAGTCAGTCACAAAAAGTAAAAAATCATATGTTTTCCCTAATATGCAGAAGCTAGAGAGAAAGTGGGTCATAAGAGGGACTCTAGACAAAGAAAGAGAAACCTTAGATGAGCAAAGAAGGTGACTTAACTGAAGAACTAAAGGTGATGGGGTGGGGGGAGGGAAACACCCTAATGCACATGATGTACTTTCACAAACATGTCAAAGTCAATCGCTAAACTGAACTTGAGAAGGAGGGAGGGGAAGGGAATGGGGTGGGAATTGGGGAAGGGTTAAATGAGAGATGTGTGTATGTATGCCTTTACTAGCTTGTACCTAACAAAGATGTATGATTACAATGCACCAATAATAATAATAAAATAGGTCTGGGGTTATATCCCAGAGGTAGAAGACCCCTGGGTTCCATCCCCAGTACCACACACACACACACACACACACACACACACACACACACACACACACAAAACGTAGTTTGTGGTGCACACCTGTAATATCAGTACTTGGGGGACTGAAACAGGAGGATCACAGGTTTGAGCTCAGCCTCAGTAACTAAGTGAGACTGTTAGCAATCTAGCAAGACCCTATTTTAAAACAAAAAATTAAAAAAGTTGAGTGTTTAGCTCAGAAGTAGAATGCCTCTGGGTTTAATCCCCAATCACACACACACACACACACACACACACACACACACAGAGTTTGTGGGGAAGTTTAATGCCATCCTGGGAAATGATTCACCAGCAATCCTTGGTCCTTGTGTGAGCTATCCTGGGTGGCAGGTTCATTTAATTGTGACCCCAATATATTGAAGAAACATTTATATCCACTTGAAAACTGGTGACTGACGTACTAAAGAGGAACAAAGTGGTTGGTTTAGACACCTTTTGTTTGGATTCATTCCAAGCCATAGAGATGATTGGTTAATTGTGAAAAAAAGAGCCTTATATTCTATCTTATTACATGGGATTTAGGGTTTTGATAGAGAATGAAGATTTCTTGATTACCTGCCTGATAAATTTCAGCAACTGAATTAACTAGCAAGTGTGTCATCTCCATCCTCTGCCTTAGACACCAATGAAGTCAAGATGAATTATCTGAAATCAAAGAGCACAGGATCTAAGATGATCTTTCAAGTCTGTTGAGAAAGGCTTATGATAGAGGAGAGGGTTTTAAAAATGCATTTGTTGGTTAACAAAAGTGATCACAAACCACTCTTTTTTTTTTTTCTTGCTCTTCTCCCTGTGTAAGGAGAGAGTAATGTAGTCTCTTTTAATCTGGGTTCCTTTTCCCTTGAGTGAGCCCACAGTAGGTTTGCAGTAAACATTTGTAGAATGAGTCAAGAACAGGAAGACCATATTTAATCGAGTGCTGAATTCTTAGTCCAGGATTTCTCCTTCACCAGAGCAGCTCCACTTAATCCCTGGACTGGTAATAACATGGCGGGCACACCGGCTGGCGCTTTACCAACCTCAGCACGCGATGTGTCTTTGTAGCTTTCTCCAGATGCATTCTGCTCTCAGAAAAACTGTGCATGTCTACCCTGCTTCTCTGCCCACCAGTCCTGGGATTTGGGGCAACTTTGAGCTTTTCTGAGCCTCAGGTGATCAGCTAAAAGAGAAGAGTCAGGGTGTGATCCTGCCTGTCCATCCCACAGGCTTGGCGCGAGATAGGATAAGATCTTGTGCTTTGGAGACTAGAAGGTGCTCTGAGTTGAGTTCTAAAGGGAAAGTAATTATTTTTCAAAATCCTTTTCTCTGGCCAGGCTCTCCCTCCCTTCCCCTTTGTCTCTTTCTTCTCTTCCTTCTCCCCTCTGAACCCTGCACACCTCTGTCCTCTGCACGTTACACTTGCCTCCTTGCTCCTAGGTCTCCCGCACCCCCCGTGTGCTTCACCAACCCTGAAAATAAAAGTGTAAGTGGAGGGAAAATCCCTTTCTGCTGCTGAAAGTTTCACCAAAGCGCTCTTTTCTCTTTGTCCTTAAGGACATCATTGGCTGTGCCTCTCATACACTGTGGGCGCTTTATAAATATTCTTATTAATAACAACCCAGAGAGTTGCCTGTTTCTACACCAGCAATGATATTTACTAGTTACCTATGACACTGATCTTCAGGGTCCTTTCTCCTGGGGCAAACGCAGGCTCATTATTTTGGTCTGTCAATCTAACTTTCTTTGCCATGCCTCCCGGTGGAGACTAAGAGACTGGTTATGATGCTGAGATCATTAGCTTTCAAATCTGGCTCCTTGAAGCCAAACAGAGTGTACTCTGCCCATCCGACAATAATTTGCAATCTCTTTAGATTCACATTTCTAATTTTGTTTAGCTTTTCTGTAAAGCTCGCCTTGAATATAGAATCGTCTGTCCTATGGGACTAACTTTTTATTTGGTCTCCTTGGAGCACCGTTAGAAGCCCATAATAATCAAATGACTTGATTAAGGTCATTTCCTGGGCTGAGGCAGTTTAATCCATCTTGGTGCTGCCCAGCTTTCAAAATGACTTTCCATCAACTCCATATAGCAGTTTCTTTCCCCACTTCAAGTTCAGTCAAACATTAAGTATAATTAAGTAGACGAAAGAGAAATCTGTAGGAAAGTATAAAATTCAAAAGGAAGATTAATCTTCATGAGTTGATATTATATTCTCTTGTTGATATTATATTCCCAGAGGACCCTAGGAAGAATTGTTAAATTAAAAAAAAAAAACTTTACAGTTATACCCATGCTTTTACTGATTGCCTTTTATGACTTCTTCAGTGTTTTTCAACGAATGTTGATTTTTTCCCCCAGTAAAATTTTTAGCATGTCATGTATGTACATAGGCTCACCAACTGAATTGATAATAAGCAATGGTTATTGAACACTACTAGTGTGCCAGATACCAGGCTCTGAGGAGAACGTTGATATGCAAAAGCAGACGTAGTCTCTACCCTCGTGGAGCTCACAGCTATTAGCAAGATGATCACTTAATAAAAGTGTAAAGGTAAACTGAGGTCCAACTTCTGAAGCGAAGGTGTAGGTCTTGTAAATGCATTTAACCATGAGAATGATCAGATGTTGAGTGTTTGACAATCAGGAATGTGAGCTTAGACGCTCTAGGGTGACCAGGAGTTTCCTAGATGCAGGCAGAACTATGAGGAGAGTGTTCCTCTAAGAAGCAACAGTGGATGCAAAGGCCCAGTGGTAAAAAGAAGCTGAATCTTTAATGAAATAACAGGAGGATGTTGTGTTCAGAGCTCAGAGAACACGGATGAGGTGGGAGAGGTAATAGAATGGAGTCCCCAAGGTCATAGACCATCCACAGGAGGTCATGTGAAGTGACTAGAACATTTTAACTAAAGAGTAGACAGATACAAAATTAACTGACAAAAGTCAATAGCTTTTTTATACACCAACCATGAATCCACTGAAAAACAATTACAGAAAACAACTCTCTTCAAAAAGTAGCTTCCCAAAAAAGGAGGAGGAGGAGAAGAAGGAGGAGGAGGAGGAGGCGGAGGAGGAGGAGGAGGAGGAGAAAACTTAGGAATAAATCTAACCAAGAAAGTAAAAGACCTCTACTGAAAAAAAAATTTAGAACACTGAAGAAAGAAACTGAAGAAGACACAGCCCTTGGTGTGTTTCCCTCTGGAACCCACCTGGCTCCTCCCTCCTCCCTCCCAGTACGTTAGTGAGACTGGCAGTGGTACCTTCATACGTAATGCTATGTTCATATATGAAGGTCTCATCATCAATCTCACTAACATGTGGGGACCAGGATGAGATCCAGAGAGAAACACCCCAAGTGCTGGGTGCACGTGTGTTTGTATCACTTTGAACCTTACTATGATATATAATTACAATGCAATAGTAAAGATATAAAGGAAAAGATTGTGATGTGCTCAAATTTCCACTTTGAAAAGAGGTGTTTAGCTTTGTTGTAAAGGAAAGATAAGTGCCTGATTTCAAATTATACTACAGAACTATAGTAATAATAACAGTATAATATTGGCAGAAGAATAGACGCATAGACCAGTGGAGTAGAAGATACAGAAACAAATCCTCACACCGAGTGCTCTGTGCATGTATGTTCAGATCTCCCAAAGCCTCTTCAGACACTAGCCCACCAATGAACATCAACCCTTTCACAATTAGAAAATTGAGAAATTGGAGATATTTGAAGAATCCATTTTGAGATTCACTATTATATCATTCATCTTATCACGTTATATTGCTGTATGGCTTTTTGGGCAACATGACTCACTTAAGAAATGACCTTCCAGCCAGGCATGGTGGTGCACGCTTGTAATCCCAGCATTTGGGAGGCTGAGACTGGAGGATCCGGGTTTGCAGCCAGCCTCAGCTACCTAATGAGACACTCTGCAACTTAGTGAGACCCTGTTTCAAAATAAAGAATATAAAATAGGGCTGGGGATAGAGCTTGGAGGTAGAATGCCCCTGAGTTCAATCCCCAGTACCTCAAAAAACAACAACAACAACAACAACAACAAAAAAAAAACCCAAAAAACAAAAAGAGATGACCTTCCTTGACAGAAGAATTTTTTGGGGTGTGTGTGTGTGTGTGTGTGTGTGTGTGTGTGTGTTTAAATAGACTTTATTTTTAGAGCACTTTTAGGTTCACAGTAAAATTGAGAAGTAAGCACCAAGATTTCCTACAAAATCTCTGCCCCACATATGCATACTTTCCCCCATCATCAACAACATCCCCTATCAGAGTGAAATATTTCAAAATTGATGAACCTGCAGTGACACATTATTATTTCCCAATATCTACAGTTTTCCTTGGGGATCAGTCCTGGCATTGTAAATTCTGCAAGTTTGAACAGATGTATAAGGACACATATCCACCACTGTGATATACAGAAGAGTTGGATTGCTCTAAAAATCCTGTTTCCTACCTATTCTTTCCTTCCCACTCTCCTCCACCTCACCCCAAACTCTTGACAACCACTCATCTTTTTATTGTCTCCATGGTTTTAACTTTTCAAGAATGTCCTTCAGTTGGAATCATACAGTTTGTGGCCTTTTTTCATCTGGATTCTTTCATTTAATAATATTGATTTAAGTTTCCTTCATGTCTTTCTGTGGCTTGATGGCTCATCTTTTTTTAGTATTGAATAATATTCCACTGTTTGGATACACCAGCTTATTTATCTATTTGTTTTAATGAAGGACCTCTTGAGTGTCTTTAAATTTTAATGATTATGAATAAAGCCACAGTTAACATCAATATGCAGGTTTTTATGTGAACATGTTTTTAACTTCTTAGGGTAAATACCAAGGATTATGATGGTGGGAACATATGTTAAGAGTATCATTGTTTTATAAGAAACTACCAACTCTCCTCCCAAGTATCTGAACCATTTTGTATTCCCAGTGGCAATGAATAAAAATTCCTGTTGCTGCACATCCTTGCCAGTATGTGGTGTTATATGTGTCAAATGTTAGCCACTCTAGTAAGTATTTCGTGGTCTCTC
The DNA here is from genome assembly GCA_004027655.1 of Graphiurus murinus. Classification (NCBI taxonomy): domain Eukaryota; kingdom Metazoa; phylum Chordata; class Mammalia; order Rodentia; family Gliridae; genus Graphiurus; species Graphiurus murinus. The sequence continues at coordinate 31,365 of PVLC010018140.1, forward strand.
AGTGTTGTTTTTTGATTTTCATTTCGCTCATGTCATTCTATGTGGAACATTTTTCACATGCTTATTTGCCATGGAATATACTTTCTTTGGTGAGGTGTCTGTTAAGTCTGGATCAATTTTTTTTTATTGAAGTTTTGTTTTATGATTGTTGAATTTTAGAAGCTCTTTATATATTCTGGATAACAGCCCTTTATCAGGTATGTCTTTTACAAATATGTTCTACAACGGTGTGGTTCTCTTTTCATTCTCTTGATAGTGCCCTTTTCAGAGAAGAAACTTAATTTGAATGAAGTCCAATTCATTCTTTCATGGGTCATGCCTTTGGTGTCATATCTAAATAGTTACTTACTCATTAATTCTCTATTCAGAAGGAGCTCTTGAATTATAGATAGATTCAATATACAGCATAATAAGTATCAGTGATTGGGGAGCCTGAAATTAAAACAGCTTTGATCTGACCTATTGCATCCTCAAATAGAAAGACAGTAAACTGGGATGAATATTATTCAGGCACAAAAATGCCATTAGGTCAGATTTCATGAACAGAATTTCCAGTACAGGGAGTGCCAACTCCATCAAAAGTTAGATAAAGGGCAGGCTGTCTGGGAATTATTTGAAGCATTATTTGACAGGACCAATATCAGGTTAACAAGGACAAAGTTGAACCCTATTCAGTTGTGATTGGTTTGTTGTGAAGCGTCTCACAACCAATGTGGTATTGTTCTCCTTGTTTCTTTTTAAAGAGGTGCAAAAGGGAAATATGACTCTTTTGTGCATAGGTTTTTCTGTTCTACTGCCTCCTAAAATAAAAAAAACCAAACAAACAACCAAACAAACATGACTAAGAAGACAGGAAAAATAGGAGAAAATTCTAATAGAGCAATGTTACTTACCAAGAGCGAACAACAACCTAATAGCTTATTTTGCAAGCTTAAAATTGCAAGGGGGAGCCAGGCATGGTGGCGCATGCTTGTAATCCCAGCATTCGGGAGGCTGAGACCGGAGGATACGGGTTCGCGGCCAGCCTCAGCTACCTAGTGAGGCACTCCGCAACTTAGTGAGACCCGGTTTCAAAATAAAGACTAAAAAATAGGGCTGGGGGTGTAGCTCGGAGGTAGAATGCCCCTGAGTTCAATCCCCAGTACCGCAAAAAAAAAAAAAAAAAAAAAAAAAAAA